>JAJPUD010012488.1:0-49087 GCA_023553655.1 Myrmecobius fasciatus | reverse complement strand
ACACACACACACACACACACACACACACACACACACACAATGAAATAGATGTAATTTTCATTTTTTTAAATGAAAATTATAGGTAGTCTGAAAGTTGAAAATTATTCCAGTCACCAATGTAGCTCCATTAACAATACTTGGAAAATAGCAGGTCCAAGTGTGACCTTTCTCTAATGGACCACTGTACTATATGACAGAAGCCCAGTGCAATGTAACCTAGACTTTACATTTCCTTGATCAACGTAAACTGGAATGAACTAATTTAGCACTTCCTTGAGACAGTGTGGGCAAGGTGCCATGTGAATGAAAACAGACCTTTCCAAACCCAGTTTCTAAACATTCCTTCCCTGCTACATCCTGCCATGTAGATTTTCAGAGGTGTTGAAGTTGATGGTGATGACCTCCCAAAGGAGCTGCTGCTTCTCAATGCAACTTGGTCAGAGGCATCGATTGCTACAAATGCTGACATGTTCAGTTTAAGGGCCTTCAAAATCCTGCCTGTGGTCAGATAATTTCCTGAAAATATTCTCAGAGTAATTCTTTTGAGTTTCCCTTCCAGGTACTAAAGAAAGGCTGGGTATTTCCAGATGCCACTCTGATTGGTTTCAATTATTTTCATATTCCTGTAATAGTCAGCCTAAATTTACTAAAATGTTCATGTTTTGGTGACATAAATTTTACAGGAAGATATTAGCAGTGATTTTCGGGACACTTTTGGTAGGAAATATAACAGAACTCAGCTAAGTTTTGGTTTGGGATTTTTTTTTTGCTAAGTTCTTTAAGTCTGCTTCTCTTTCCCTTTATTCCCTTTCTCTCCCATCCCCTGCTCCTTGATCCTTTGTTTTGATGATCTCTGGGCTCAGAGGAAAGGAAATATTTTTAATCATTCATTTGTATACAGTTAGCATTTTTGTCTCTGAGAGTACCAAATCCTTTATTTAATATTTCTTGTTTTATTTTCTCCACTGAATATCTCTATTTCCTTATCTTAATTCAGCTTTTTGCACTCTGATTTTTGCTTCCACCAATTCCACAGAAATTGAAGGACGCTAATGACAACCTACTTGCCAGATTCAATGGCTTTGTCATTTCTCTCCTTTCTAAACCTCTTTGTTTTGGGGACTCAGCCTGCCTAACAATTCTTGTCAATATCACAATTATAACTGATGACTAATTAACTTCTAACTATTTAAAATTGGGCATAGTGCATAATAGCCCATTTCTATCCAATGTGTTTACAGCGAGATCCCAACAACTCCTATTGTTTGTTTTGAGAAGGTCCTTTACATCAGAAAACTCTTGATTCAAAATTGACATGGAAGGAGGTTGGTCATTGACTTATTAATTTAACAAAGAATTTAGAATAAATGTAGGCCATGTCTCCAATCCTGAAGGAAGAGATGCAAGAATATGATTTGGGGATTTTTGTGTGTGAATTAACTAGGAAGAGTTGATCTGGCTTGACCAAAAGCAATGTGTGAAGCTTAAGGATGGTCTTCTGAGGAGAGCCTCATTTCTTTCTTCTTCTTGTTGGACATATTCTAACTTCCTTCTTCTCATCCTACAACTCTTACTCTCCCCCATTTTCTTTATCAAGTCATTTTCTTCTTCCTGATCCTAGAATATGGGGGTTATAGACCACCTTACTTTTCGCCTTCCACTTTCTCAAGTTGAAATCTCCCACAGTTTCAACTCTAAATTCTATACTAGCAACAATCAAATATATATCTCTCTAGATCGGATTTTTCCTGTAAGCTCCAGATCTAAATATTTAGCTGCTAATAGGACTTTAGTGTCTAGATGTCTCACCTCCTACAGAAAGCCTTTTCTGGTCCCTTCCTCTCTACCCCTCTGGTGCCTTCCTTCTGAAATTGCCTTCTATTTAATCTAGCTTTAAAATAGATTAAGATTAACCTTTAAGAAAAAATGTTGGAGATGGGGGAAGTCTCATACTTAGTAACTAAACCAAAGGTAGGAGTTATCTTGTATGTGCAATTTGTTTTTGAATTTGTTTCCTCCATTAGAGCACCAGTTTTTTGAGAGCAAGGACATTTTTTTTTGCCTTTCTTTGCATTCTCAGTACTTACCACAGTGCCTAATACATAGTAATCACTGACTTCATAAATGCACACTGACTTCATAAATGCACACTGACTGACCTATGCCTTGAAATCACCTGGATGAAGGAGTGAGAGCATGAGGGAGAGGAGGCAATGACTGAAGAAAGAGAAATATTAGAGTGCTGGCAATGCCTGTGGTGTGCTCTGTAATCCTCTCCCCATTAAAATCCCAGGAAATTGAAGAGGGAAAGGTCATAGTGAAATGATGGTAGCGACAGTTACTCTGATGAGAGGATGCAGGGAAGACTTCAAGATTTACCATCGATCATCCTTCACTGATTGGAGACTTTCTTGCAGATTAAAAGATAGCCACATTCAGGGTGAGATACCCTAAAATTGCCCTGATTGGGAAGCTTTGTTCAAGATACTGAACAACTAACTCAGTCTTGCTGTAGCATCTCCTGAATGGGAAAGAACTGACATTTTAGTTTCTTTTTCTGCCTGCTGCCTCCTTCATTCTGAAGCCCCACCTTTGGGTTTAGTAGCTAAGTGTGAAACTTCCCCCATCCCCAATATTTTTCTTAAAGGAAAAGGACTAATTGAGACCTTTGCAAGAAATAGGTATTTTTTTATCTTGCTGGAAATTTTCTGTTATCAAAACATAAATCCAAAATATATCAGATCTCTGGATCGGTTTATAAGGGACTTAAACGATAAAGGCATTGGAAATTTAAAGAAATGCTACATTCAAAGGGAGAGAAGAAAAAAAAAAGCTTAATCAGTCTGCACCTGGCATATGATTGTGGTGAACTAAACACCCACATCAGATGTTAGGAAGCCTTAGAGGCCCAACTTCCCAATGAAAATATCTCAAGAGGGGGACAGCATCAGGAAAACCAAGAATCCTGTTCAAAACAGGGTCTCTCCACTTCAAGAATGAATAATAGATGGAGTCCAACTGTTTTGTGGCAGAGCACAAATTAGTGATTCATTGATTGTAATCAAAAGCAGCTGCTTGTAATCAAAGCTTAGGTACTGATAGGTCATTATCAAGTGCTATGCTAATTCTCTGCATATACCAAGTGGCATTGTGGTTTCTGTCTGGGGTGGTCTTGATATAAAAGACACCCTGTGTTAAAGATTCATCTGAGTTTCTTTAATTTATTCCATTAGCAATTTGTTATTTTATGAGGCTTTTAATATCTTAATTTTATGCATGTTTATTAAAAGTCCATTTTTAGATATAAAGACATATAATATATAGTCCTTGCCTTACCCTAGATGTTCTATTCTTTGCTTTTAATGGGTACTTAGTAATTATCAGCTGAATAAATGGTTTAAATTGTCTTAAATGGTTTGAATAGAGGCCATATGTCATAGTAGATAAAGCACTAACTTTGAGTTAGGAACATCAGAGTTCAAATTCCTCCTCAGTTATTTACTAGCTGTGTGGCCCTGGGCAAGTCACTTAATCCTATTTGCCTCAATTTCCTCATATGTACAATTAGGCAATTGGATTTGATGGTCTTTAAGGTCTCATTTCCTACTGGAAATTGATGATAATGTATGCTGTATGATCCTGGGAAATTCAGAAACTATAGTTTAGAACAATAACCACTAAGCAGAATGGACAAATTAGCCTGATTATAAAATAATTGCATTATTGATTTAGAGCTAGAAGAGACCTTAAAGGTCTAACTCGTTCTTGTCCAAGGTAATGACTGCTAAACCTCTGGGCAGACTTTCCCGAGAATTAAGCCACAACTTCCTTTCTAAAACAAACAAAAAAATTTTTTTAATAGATTGTACCATATCTTGAAGACAAATGCTGGTGTATTAGAACATCATAAATCATCAGCATTAGAGGGATCCTGAGAGATTTATTTTCTCCTTTTTTTGATAATTTTTTTTTTATTTTTCAAAATACATGCAAAGATAGTTTTCAACATTCATCCTTGCAAAATCTTGTGTTCCAAGATTTTTTCCCTCCCTCCCCACCTCCTCCAAGACAGTGAATAATCCAGGTCTTCTAAAACATATTTCCACATTTATCATGCTGCACAAGAAAAATCAGATCAAAGGGGGAAAAATGAGAAAGAAAAAAAAGCAAGGAAGCAAAGAGCAACATGAACAAAAAAGATAAAAATGCTACTTTGTGAACCACATTCAGTCCCCATAGTCTTTTCTCTGTATGCAGAAGGCTCTCTCCATCACAAATCTATTGGAATTGGCCCAAATCATCTCATTGTTGAAAAGAGCCATGTTAATCAAAATTGATCATCACATAGCCTTGTCCTTGCTATGTATTGTATGCTATGTATCTTGATTCTACTTACTTCACTTATCATCAGCTCATGTAAGTCTGCAGCCCTTTCTGATACTACTGTTATTTAAGGTTTGAAAAGTACTTTACAAATATTATCTCACATTATCCTCGCAACCACATTTGGGGTAGATCATCCCCATTTTACAGAGAAGAAACTGAGGCAGATTGAGGTTAAATACCACTATTTCTATATAATCTTTCCTGATCCCTTTACTTGTTAGTGCAATTTAATGCACTATTTAGTGCAGTATATTTAAATGCCTACATTGTATCTGGGAAACTATATATATATATATATATATATATATATATATATATATATACATATATAAGCATATATAGAATAAATACAAGATATGCTTGTATTGTGTTTAAATCCATGTGCATCCAGCTTGGTAGAAGGAAGATTTTCATCCTTGCAAAAGACACACCAGAGGAACGTTCCTTTGTCAATATGAAAAGTTCTTTTCTTTTTACCTCTAACTCTTTCTGAGGATGGGTTCTCATGTAAACACAATTATTTTGTTCTTCATTTCCCTTCGTGACAGGAAACAATCTTTTAGCTACATCTTTTATTGGAGATGTCATGGAATGACACACAAAGAATGTAGCCCTCTTAATTCCTACTTTTAGCAAGCATCTCTGAAGCCCTTCTTGTGTGTAAAGCACAGTATCTAGCACAGAGGAGACTACAAAGATGTATCTGGCCCCTGCCCTTCAGGAGCTTAGAATTTGGCAGGAGACATAAGCAGTTACAATGATAGAACTCTTTATAACATGAACAAGAGGCAAGTAGCTGACACAGTGGCTAGAGAGCAAATATAGCACCAAGCCTGGAGTCAAGAAAACCTGACTTCAAATCCAGGCTTAGACACTTATTATTATGTGACCCTGAACAAGTCATATAACCACTGTTTGAGTCAATTTTCCCATGAGCAAAATGAGGATAATAATAATAATAACACCTACCTTTTGGGATTGTTGTCAGAATCAAATGACATAATATTTGTAAAAGTACCTGGTACGGTGTCTGACATGTAGTAAGAACTATATAAATATTATTTATTGTCCTATTATTATGTAATTCCTTATTATTAATAGCAATATTCAGTAAATAAAATATTACTAGCCAATGTTCAAAATAATTACTATGATGATATTATTAATATATTAAATACAAATCAAGATTACTATGTGCTTTGGAATCATATGGGAGCCATCACTTCTGCTTAGAATGAGAAGCAAGCTCAGAAAATAGTATCCAAGCTAGATATTGAAAAATTATTGAAGATGTCGATGGGAAAAAATATTCCAGAATAATGCACAGGAGAAAATGTGCTTTTACCACTGCCCTCTGCTTATCTAGCAAATACGTTTCCCCTGAGATGTAAGAGAAAAGAGTGAAGGAGGGAGGGAGAGAAGGAAAAAAGAGATAGAGAAAGACAAAAGGAGTGGGAGAAAGAGAGGAAGAGTGGAGACACACAAAGAGACAGTGAGAGAAAGAGACATAGACAGAGAAAAGATGCCAGATAAGAAAATTAAGCAACAATGCATCTCAATACCCTTAGAATGGAAGTAAATTCCTGATAGGGACTGTATCTTCTTGTCCTCTAAGACCCTAAGTAGTTACTCCGGAAATGATTTTGACTGACTACTTAGGCTCATAGAGATGCAGCCAGTTTAGTGAAGTGGATTAAACAATTTCACTTAACCCACTTTCAAAAGAAGCTGTCAGAGATATGCTAATAAGACACTAGACTATGGGGATTTCTTCAAAGGACCCAACATTAAATGAGCCTATTTCCAGTCTTTTCTCAGAGCCCTTTAAAAATCTCCTTTATTCCTTAGGCTGACCCCCATTAGACGACTGCCCGTGTTGTCCTGTTCCTGTGAACCTAGAATGATCCACCCCCTCACCTCTTCTCCTCTCAGCTTCCCTGGAACTCCTTCATATTTTGCTTCTTCTATAAGAGTCCTTTCTGTCTTCTTATCTGCTACTCTCTTTCCCTCCCTCATCATTTTCCTTCTGCTTTGTTCATATCTTGTATGTACCAAGTTATTCACATGTGGATTCCCATATTAGCTCCTTGAGTTTACATTCTGACCCTGTCTTTCCTTTGCCCATTTTATGGACATTGTCCATTCTGATCTGTCATATCAGTCTAGGGAATAGTACCTTACATTTGTGATTTATAATGTACATCATCACAACAGACCTTTGAGTCAAATCAAATAAAGAGAACAAGTAATTATTCAATTCTTACTATGTACCATATATATGGGCAGCTAGGTAGTGCAGTGGATGGAGTACCCAGCCTGAATTCAGGAGGACTCATATACCTGTATTCAAATCTGGCTTCAGACATAACTATCTGTGTGACTCTAGGAGAGTCACTTAATGGTATCTGCCTCAGTTTCCTCATCTGTAAAATGAGCTAGAGAAGGAGATGGCAAACCATTTCAGTATCTGTGCCAAGAAAAGACCAAATTTATAGATGTGACTGAAAAACAACTGAACAACAGTCATTTTCCAGGTACTGTGATGAGTGCTGGAAATAAAAATATGAGGAAATTAAAGATCACCCCCTTCACTTTCACCCTCTCAACCCCAGTGGAGCTTTACATTATTAAAGTTTCAGAGCTGAAATTCAAATCCACGTTTCCAGAGTGTATCTGCAGGGGGGGGGGGGGGGGGCAACAGGATCTTTCCTTCCTGGTACTGGGAAGCAAAGATAAAGCAGCCAGTAGAGTCTTCCCTTTCAGCTCTTCTTCTCTGGATCTCTTCAAGTTCAACTTTAAAAAGTAAAAAGTGTTCTCCCTTTGTTCTATAAGAAGGCCTAAACTAAATACTGGCCATCAATTGCATAGCAGCCAAATCCAAAGTTCCCTCCCATATTGTCTCTTCCCTTGTTTATGACTCTATCACTTCTTCCTTATATTAGTTTGTGAGGGCTAGATGGTTCCCTTGTCAACAGGTAATAAAAGTTAGATTTTTCCCCCTTTCCCTCTGAGGGTAAATCTGGCATTATGTGGTCTTCAGTTGCCTGGGTAGTGAAGAAGATTTGATGGGGGTGAAATAGTGCACTGCTAACTACCCTATTGCCAGAGCTCTGGCAATCAGGCCACCAGCTTGATATATTCCTTTAATCGCTGAGCCATATTTCTTTCCCCACCTCCCTCTACACTCTAAGTTGTCGTACTCTCAGAAACGAAATTATTTCTCTTTGGAAGGAAGAGCAAATTGGGGAGAAGTGTGTAACCATGGGGCATTCCCAACTAATAACAAATATTTTGGAGAATACACATGCTCCAATCTAGACATTACCAAATGAAGTAGGTCAGGCAAAATGCCTTCAATTAGTTTTCAGAGGGGAAAGAGAGAAAGTAGCCCTCTTAAAGCACTTTGAAATAAGAATCTAAGGTTAATAGCTATGAATGAAAATGAGAATAGCCATTCATATTCTCTGATACTATCAGCAACTGCCAGAAGGATAGTTGGAGAGGGCCAGCTTTGGCTGTCCACCAATATCCTTCCCATAGCCAAGTAGTCCTTGTCAAAGGTCACAGTATGGAGCCTGTACCTCAAAAGGGAAAACTGAGCTTGAAGTTAGAGCATACTAGATTGCAAACTAGAAAAACCTGAGAAATTATTGAGTATAGTTCTTCATTTTACAAATGAAGAAACTAAGAAAAACTGAGGAAGTAGCAAAGAATCACATAATTAGTAGTGTTGAAAGATATTATTTAGACTTGAAGCTTTAACTTTTTGTGTGTGTCATGAACCCTTTTAGGGGTTTGATCAAGCCTCTGGACAGCTCAAAATTATGTTGTTTTTTTTTTAATTTAAGAAAATGCCAAATTTTACTTTTAATTTAGTGAAAATAAAGATGTATTTTCCAGACTTTCTGAAATCTGTCAAGGGACCTATGAAACTAGGTAGGAAATCTTAATCTAGTCCAAGTCTTACAAACATATTTGAAAATACCTTGCGGCATTTGTAAATGGCAATATAAGATATTAGGAAGGAGAGGAAGTCAAGATGAGAGTTTTCAATATCCTGACTACCTCTGTTTTGATTATGCAGGGTCTTCACCTCGTGGAGTAGAGCAGGTCTTGGTGAAATAGCCAATGTTCAAATGGCAATAGACAAAATAAAACTGCCCAAGGAATCAATTGGTATCATAACAAGTAAGTAGAACACAGGCTACAAAATCAAGTTCTGAGTTCAATTCCTTCCAGTATTGGAGGTATGATTCCTGACAGATCACCTAATCTTTCAATGCCCCCTGTCAACTCTTAGAATTGGTAGAGGGAATTTCTTGCTAAGAAATCCTTTCACCTATGAAATCCCAGATTAATTTATTTTTTAAAGGGAAGGAGAGGACTTTTAGGATGCAAATGAGAGACCTAGGTAACTTTGAGTAAGAAAACTTTCTGTTCCCCATCTCTTCTATCACATGTCAGGGTTTAGATCTAGATACTGGTACAAGTGCTTAAAGTCCTACTAGGAATGTTCAGGTGAGATCTCTACCACTCAGTAATCCTAGAATCTAAGATTTTAGAGTTGTAAGAGATCACAGAGATGTCTTAAATCCAAGTCACTTATATTTTAGATATACTGAGACCCACAATTTCCCAGGGTTGCACAGCTAGTCAGTGGCAAAACCAAGACCAAAATCTGCAGGTCAGACATTGCCACAGCATGCTGCTGTGCCAGGTGAAGAACAATCATTGGTCTCAGCCCTATTAACAAGCATATTGTGATATCCAAGGAGCCATGGACTGTGGACAAGCCTGTGTCTCACCACACTCTATATTAATAGGGTCAGCATAGACAATTATCACAACTTTGTAAGAGAACATTTTTTTAAAAATGCGATTGAGAATGTAATTTGGGTGTGCCTTTCTATTCCAAAGGTAGCTCAATCACAGTCCCTTGTAGAAGGCAATCACAGAAATAAATTTATGTTTTGTTTTTTTAAAAGCTCACATATCTAAGCCTAGAAGGGATTTATCCTCCTCATTTTCCAGATGAAGTAACATAGGTCCAGAGAGTCAGTGAGGTGGTACAGAAGCATGTTGGTATTGCATTCACAAAGACTCTTAAATTGTACTTTAGTCTGTTACTAATTTTGTGATCCTGGGCAAATTTACCCTCTCTCAGCCTGTTTCCTTATCTATAAAATGGGAACAGTAATACTACTTATCTCACAGGCTTGTTGTGAGGCTATGTAGATGAAGCAGTTTGCAAATCTTAAAGTTCAATATAAATGCTGATTCTAATGAGTGACTGGCCCAGGGTCACCCAGGGAATGAATGACAAAGCTGGGATTCAAGCTGATCCCAAGTGAAACATGTAAGCATGGTGTTTGTTCCACTGTGATTCACTGACTCCCCCCAGTACTTCACAGAAGTCAGGGAGAACTCTTGAGGAGGTAACCTGCTGATTTTCTAGAAATTTTGGAATGAGACTGAAAGAGATTTTCTGCAGTTCCCCATTTATTGTTCCCACTGAATTGATTTTCATGGGAACTTGCTTATGATTCTCTAATTGTCTGTTGATTCTTTGACCAGCAAGCTGGAGAAAAAAGAAAATATTGGGGCAGGGGAAGAGGAGGGTGTACATAATTAAAAGGAAACAAGAAATTGAGAAAGGGGGAAAAGGTGACACTGCTTTCAGCAGCAATAAGAACTAACATTGATCTAGCATATAATAATTTAAAATGATAATTTGTTTAAATTGTTTACAATTTTTATATGTTTTATCTCATTTGGTCCTCTTTGCTACCTTGTGAAGTGGGCAGTACAAGTCTTATTGTTTCAGTTTTACAGATGAGGAATTTAAAGTTCAATGAGGTAGCTGTAAAAATGTAAGCCCCAATTTTTTGCTTTCCTTTTTGTGCATAGTAGGTTTGCAGTTGAGTGTGCAATCATTTTTTTATTCTACTATGTTATAGAAATACTTGTTTTATTAAGTTCAGAATAATTTTTTAATCTCATAATGGGAGAGAATGTAAGCCTTTGGAGAGGAGAGTCTATATATTATTTTTTTACCTCCCTACTATATGTAATACTATCCCTTTTACACAGTTGGTGCTAAATAAATATTTCTTGACTTATTGGATTTAATTAAAGTGACTAGTCTAAAGTCATATGACTAGGTTATATGGGAGGGGTAAGTGCAAAAATTGTCAATTTGAATAAGTTCAATGACCTTCCTTAAAAAAGTTATTCAATTAGTATTTCAACAAACATTTATTAAGTGCCTACTAAGTGTCAAACACAGTGATAAGCCCTGTGGAATAAGAAGGAAAAAACATAACAAAACATTCTCTGAACTCAAGAAGCTTGCATACATCCCATACTGCCATTGTAGCATGTTCTCTTGGCAGTATGTGGTTCAAAGTCTCATTTTCTAGGTCTCTTCCCAAATCTGATAAATCTATACCATATTGTTAGGACTTACTTGAGGAGTTTCAAGGCAAGTAGTCAGTGAAGCTTCAAACTAGGACAAAATAATGGCCCAGATATTTCTGGATGGAAAGGAATTCTGATGGGAAAGCTCCCTCCACCAATGTTGATTGACACCTGCTTTTCAATTCAGTGTATCCAAGAGTAGCCTTGGGTACTGAGAGGTGAAAGGACTTGGCCTTGTGTTCAGGACATTTTGCTAACTGAAGGCTGGCTTTCTATGCATTGCACCATGTTACCTGTCTTAGAAATAATGATACTTTACATTAATATGGAATAGAAAGTAAGGAATATCTGAGAGGGCTAGGTATGAAATATTAGGAGTGACCTATTTTTTTTAGGTATGAGGAAATAGGAGCATGGAAAACTGAAATGTCTTACCCAAGATGACACAACTTATTAGTTATAGAGTTCTTCCCATTTGAGACACTTACTTTCTTTTTCCCTTATGCTGTACCACAAAGAAAGATTTATGTAAGTGAGTTAATGTTAAGGTTAAAAAACATTTTCCTGACAACAATCCAGAGCAATCTAAGACTCGGGGAAGGGCAATCATTTTCCAAGGTCACAATCTAGTAAGTTATTTAGCATGAACTCATCATACCCAACACAGTGCTGCTCCTAATTGGATTGAAACTGAGATTCTTTAAAGACAGTCTCCCACTTCATCCAGTCATCCTGATCTATATCTGGCCACTGGACCCAGGTGGTTCTGAGGGGATAGTGACTTTGTGCAGGTCTCCCTCACTTAAATCCGATTCACTTGTATTTCATGGCATTATCTCCCTAAAATCATGGTTCTCTTAAGAAAAAAAAATGACAAACAATTGGCTATATTATAATCCTACAAAAAATGGGTGATTCATGGAACTTCCCACCTAATCTCCAGTTTCCATGTTGATACAGACAAGCCTTTAGGCTATAGATAGCTGTCAGTGACTTAGCAGAGGAGAAATAAGCATCAGCATCCTTGGTACAAGCCCATTTTTCTCAGCCACACGTATTCACTTATGAGGCAGGGAGACAGAACATTTAACTGTTAATCAAGAGAGACCTGTGTTTGAATCCCACTTCGGACACATCTCTATTATGATGACCAAATAATATCACCTCTTTGTGACTCGGTTTCCTTATCTGTAAAATAGAGATGCTAATAATACATTCCCTCCCTATCTTGCGGGATTGCTTTGAGAATGTTTTTAGATACCATAACATATTACTATGTGTGTTGCTTTGATTATTTACTTTGCCTGAGACCAAACAATTACAGGATTAATATGGTCAAACTACTGAACTCTGCTCCAGAAATGAAGCTTTTTGGAAAGGTCAACCTCAGAAAGCTAGCTGTTTGCTTTTTAGTTTTCTCTTCTTGGGTTTTCAATGTAGGTTACTTTAGGGAAGGAAGAGTAATTGAAGGCTATTAGAGGGAGTGAGTGTATTCTTCAAGTTGGAGAAACCATAATGAGCCAGTCATCCCATTGTGGCCTAAGAGGGCAAGGTTGTTTTTTTTTTTTTGTTGTTGTTGTTTTTTTCTGATTTCCTCTTCTAGTTCTTTTAGAAAGGAAGAAAGGAGGTTAAAGCATGGCCAACCAATTTTAAAAAGAGCAAAATGAAGGTCTCTAGCCCAATAATAATAATAATTTACATGTGATTATTCAGCTTCAGTGAAACAATCATTTAGAGGAGGCTGAGATTGGTTTCTTTGTCTGTGTGACCAGGATGTGCACTGCAGTGAACTCAATCACCTCCACAAAGCCTCATGGCCTCAATGGTATGACATATAACAAAGTAATCAAGATTAAAAAAAAAAAAAAAAACTCGACAGCAAATGCTGCCGCCACTGTTTCCAAATGAAAAATTAATTTCAAGATTAATTGAAGTCCTTTCTCTGCTTCCTAACAATGGAATTAGCATGTGGCATCAGTGCTGCGTGCTGTTCTTTGTGATGTGGCCTGGGAGCTGTGCATTGAACTATGGCTGGTTGTATTTTTATTTTGTTATTCATGTGGCTTCTCTGAGCTTTGTCATGAAGGAGATAGTCAAGATGAAAGGAAATCAAAGCCCCAGCAAAATCGTGAAGTTGGCAAAAAGGCAGCCTCTGACTTCTAGTTTTCCTCCTCTCTGTAGGGACCCCTTAATTATCCATATCAGGCACCCAATCCCCTCTCCTCCCACCATTGCCCTTTCCTGTATTGGACCATCAGAGGATAATGACCTTGCACTTGACAAAAGTAAAGACTTAAGGTTTGGGGATAAGAATTCATTATTCAATAAAAAATTGTTGGGCAAATTAAAAATCAGTGTGGCAGAAACTGGGCATAGACCAAAATCTTACACCATTTATCAAGATAAGGTCAAAATGGATCCATGGGAGTTTTCAAACCCTGCCCAATTTGAAGAATTAAAAAGATTTGTCAATTGCTAAGTAGAATCAATCTATTAATAAGAATTCATTAAGTACCTACTATGAGCAGGGCATTGTGCTATTCCCTGGAGATACAAGTACAAAAAATGTAATAAGTAATCTTAAAAAATTACATTTAATCAGAATCAATGCAAAGAAGTCAAAAATTAAAAAGCAGGAGGATAAATCAGGCTCTTGAAAGGGTCAGAGGTGGGAAGCAATGTCTGGGATCCAAAGTAGAAATCACAACTTGAAAAAGACTCATAAAAGGCAAGGTCTGGGCTGTGGGTTCAGCACCACTCAAACAACAGGGCATCAAGCTAGACAAAGGCTTACCCTCAGTTCACTGCACCCATTTGGCCAGACACTATAGTGTCAAGCTCGCTCTAGTTTCTTCTAAGTTGCATTTAGTTTTTCCCACTTCTGACCCATATGATTCTCTCTATCATCAGCCCAGTTCGTTTGGAATCAATATATCCATGATCTCTCCCTCCTTGACACCTTAAAAAATCTGTTCTGAGGAAAAAACTGGTTATCAATCAGTGCAAATTTAAGTCTCTATCTCATCTCTCTCTCTGGGGTATTTGCAGTTTGACACTCAATTTTTCCATTGTGGAAAGGAGAGATTGTCTTTTGTTTGATGTCAGGCATTATGCAGTAAGTGGGGCAGCTCTTTGGGAAGGTAGGCAGGGAACATTTCCTAACAACCCCTGAAATCATCTCTGTAACTTCCAGTCTGCCTATGCATCAGGCATAATCTGAAAGAATACGGTCTTTGGAAGGTCAATAGTGATGGAGATAGCCAATATTATGTCCAGTTGAGAAAATTTCTGAGCATTTGAGAGCTCACTTTCATTTTCTGTGAGTTGTGGAGTCTTTCACTCTCCTAGAAAAGGGAGCATCCCTTAAGAAACACAAGTGTTCCAAGAAAGCCTAGGGCCTTTTGCACCCAAGTGCGGGATTTTTATTGATTAGCTGAAAGCTTATGTTACATATTACATTGTCACGTATTCGCATAGATGGCATTTTGAAGAACCTGTCCCTGTCTGTGATTATAGAAATATTAAGAGCCCCAGGATCATCATGTGGAGTTCCTGTGCGAGGCTGTCTACCTTCAGAATGATATTTTGATTAGGGGAACTACGGAGTCACTCACATCCAGGTTCCTGTGTGGTACCTTACTCACTCTGCCCCGTAGGCATGCCTACTGCCTAACAAATTACATCTCTGGGTCTCCTGTGAGTAGGGTAGCCGACACCAGCTTTTCATCTCCCCCAATGACCAGTGAATGACAAATATATCATGTCATTTCATCCCAGTCTTCTTTGGAGCACATCATAAACATAACAGGCAATTTGGTCCCAGGATCTGCCCAGGGCCCAGAACAATAGCAATGGAGAGGATGAATTTAGAGTAGCCCTTTCAATAAATATTAAATAATGATCAGGATGAAATGAATGCAGCATCTCTCTGCATGTCGGTCATCATCACTAAGCAGATTGTGGCAGAAATGGCAATGATTTATCCTGGGAAACTTGGTGATGCTGCTTTAAAATATGTGATGTTGGAGGCTTATTTTTTTTATTAAAGCTTTTTATTTACAAAACATATGCATGGGTAATTTTTCAACAATGACCCTTGCAAAGCCTTCTGTTCCAAATTTTTCTCTCTTTCCCCCCACCCTCTAGATGGGAGGTAATCCAATACATATTAAATAGGTTAAATATATGTTAAATCCAATATGTGTATACATATTTATACATTTATCTTGCTGCACAAGAAAAATCGGATCTAGAAATAAAAAACCTGAGGAAAAAAAATCAAAATGCAGGAAAACATCAACAGAAAGCATGAAAATGTTATGTTGTGGTCCACAGTTCCCACAGGCCTCTCCCTGTTTATGGCTTTATTCATTACTGAACAATTAGAACTGGTTTATATCATCTCATTGTTGAAGAAAGCCATGTATATCAGAATTGATTATCATATAGTCTTGTTAACATGTACAGTGATCTCCAGGTTCTGCTCATTTCACCTATCATCAGTTCATATAAGTCTCTCCAGACCTCTCTGAAAGATAATGGAGGCTTATTTTGAATATTCAGGAGCATTTATCAGCACAGCATAGGGTCAGTTTGATTTTTAAAATTTATATGTATCTCTTATAATACTGAACTGATATATTCTAATGGCATTGGTTGGAAGGTTAATTTTATAAGTTGGCAGGAACCAACTTCATCTATATTTTCCCCCATAATCTATCAAAGATAAAGGAATATTTTGTTGATGATGATGACACAATAATAATAAAAGCAATAACTAATATTTAAATAGTGTTTCAAGGTTTGCAAAGAGTCTTACAAATATTATCCCACTTTATCCTCACAACTACCTAGGAAGTAGATACTATCTTCATTTTACAGTTGAGGAAATTGAGGCAGAGATTAAGTGATTTGCCCTGATCACAGTCTCTAAGGTTGGATTTGAATTCGGGCCTCTCCTCCAGATCCAACATATTATCCATTTTATTGCCTGTTAGTCGCTGGCACATAAGTTTTTATTGGCAGGCTGAATGATTTACAAAGGGAATTTCTATAGGCTTCCCAGGTTGAGAATGGTTTTCAAGCAAAAATAGTGATTTCCTTCCATTGTGTTAGTTACATTCATTGTATTTGGAGTGCTGGGAATATTTGGAGGTACTTTCTAAACTATAAAACTTCCTTTCTTTTACAATATCAGTATTGATGATGATGATACATATAATCAGAAGTTTTAGAGGAGCATTTAAGTTTCAAGTCAACAAGCATTTATTCGGCACTTACTGAGTACCACAGAACAGACTTCCCAAATACTGTTGTTAATATAACATCATCCTCTTCCATCTCTCACCAGCACCCAGACTATGGCACTTCTTCCCCTGCCTTAGGATTTCCTACCAGCAAATTGGCCACTCAAAACTTTGCCACCACTCATCTCCACTTGTTGAATTTTTGTGCAGTGTTGAATAGAGCCAAAGTGTGATATTTACACTTTACTACTAGATTGTTGTTTTTGAGTTGTTTTTAGTTGTGTCCTCCTTTCTGTGACCCCATTTGGGTCTTGGCAAAGGAAATTGAAGCAGAGTTAAGTGACTTACCCAAGATCACACCGTTAGTATTTGAGGTTAGATTTTAATTCAAGTTCTCAACTCCAAGGCCAGTGCTCTGTGTACTGCACCACCATGTCTGCCAATAGGTAGGTAGTAAAATATTTTGGTCAAAGAATCCCTTAAGTTTGAAGCATCATGTGAAGCAAAAGGAATCAGAGCCCTAACTTATCTGTTCTCAATGTCCTAAATTCTCTCCTGGTATCTTTCTTAAAAAAAAAAAAAAGGATAACCATAATTAAGGAAACTTCAAAATTGGGTTGTCTCTGGCACAAGCTGGCTGTGTAACTAGGTTGGGGACAGGTAATGGGGATCTTCCAAAGACCTTAAATTTTTTTTTTTAATGGTGACATTTTTAGCACAAAAAAGGCAATGTGGCACACTGAGTAGAATGACTCTGGAGCTAAGGACACATGGGATCTCTGCCCTTGTAGAGATTATAGAGTAGCAGATTGATGCAATCCATGTACAAATAATTATAGCACAAAAAATTCTGGCCCTGATCTTGCTGTGCCCCTAGGCCAAAAGATAATGGATTCCTTTACTACCTCTTGTAAAAGGTAAGAGGGAAACTGGATTTGATTCAGGATAGTGTAGGTATACAAGGAGTTAGAGTTAATTTTCACCCCACTGAGAGCAGTCCAGAATAGTAATGGCAAAAATGACAAGAGTGATTTTTGCTGTTGTTATTTGTTTGTTGTTTTTTTTTCCTTTTTAGTGTTTTTATCCTCTTTTCATCTGATTTTTTTTGCCCAGCATGATGAATATGGAAATTTATATTTAAAAGAATTGTATATGTTTAATCATATGAGATTACTTACTGTCTTGGGCAGGGAGAAGGGAGGAAGAGAGGGAGAAAAATTTTGAATGCAAGGTTTTGCGAAGGTGAATGTTGAAAACTACGTTTGCATGTATTTGGAAAAATAAAATGCTACTAAAATGAAAAAAAAATGACAGAATGACAAGGAATACCATAGTAATTCCCTTCTTTCCCTACTTCCTCTCCCCACCTGGAGTCCTGCCAACAGAGATGGAAGTACAGTGTGAGGAGTGCCTTGCCATGCCTTCCCTATTTTCCTACCTAAATCTCACTGGCAAACTCAGAGAATTTTGAGAATCAGAAAGTTCCATTCCAAATCTGCCCCTCAATTCTAACAATAGCAGTGACCCATCTTTGTGACCATCCCCTCTTCCTATGAGTGGGTCTTTTTTTTAAAATTTATTTTATTTGCAAAACATATGTATGGGTAATTCTTCAACATTAACCCTTACATAGCTTTCTGTTACAGATTTCCCCCCCCAGCTCCCCACCCTTCCCCTAGATGGCAGGATATCCACTACGTGTTAATTATGTTAAAATATTTGACAAATCGAATATATGTATACATATTTATGAGTGGGTCTTATGTACATTAATAAAAAGTAATTGCAGAAACAATTCAATGATCCAATTGATTTTTTTTTTTTTTTTGCTGACGCAACTGGTATTAAGTGACTTGCCCAGGGTCACACAGCCACGAAGTGTTAAGTGCCCCAGGCCAGATTTGAACTCAGGTCTTCCTGACTTCAGAGCTGGTGCTCTATCCACTGAGCCACTTAGTTGCCCTTCCAATTGAATTTTAAAAGTAAAATCCTGTATTATGGAAGAACTGTCATTGCCAAGATTTGCCCCATACCTCTTACCTGCAAGGTTCAAGAGTACAAGAAGGAAAAGCTTTGCAGGTATTCTTTCTCTCCCCCTCCCCTCATCATGACAAAATTAAAATTCTTCTGGAGCTTCACCATTCTGAGGAGCTGACAGACCTTTGACTAATATTTCAAGAGCTTCAAAAGAAAGGGAGGGCTTGGTATAGTGCAAAAAAACCCTAATTGTGGATCCAGACCCTGGATCAACTATCCACTAAAAAAATTACAAATCATTTTTACCTTGCACTATCCATCTTCTCTCTCTAGTTCTCAGTTTCTTATTATAGCATGGTGGATAGAGATGATCTATAAGAAACTTTCCAGTTCTGAACTTTAGCTTAGAAGTCCACAAGCATTTATTAAGTGCCTACTATATGCCAGGCGTTGTGCGAGGAAGAAAATTGAGCTAGAAATGTAAAGGGACCTTTGTGGGAGATTAAGTGGAAAGAAAATCTGTAGCTTAGTTGAACTGGCACTAACCACTACTAAGACAAGATTCAAATAAATGGGAGGGGAGCAGAAATCACAGATCTGCCCAGTATGGTGCTGCTTGAGTTCTTGGTGGGCTTCAAAAGTCAGGTTGATGCAAGGGAAAGCCACTGGATGAAGACTCAGTGAACCTGGATTCAAATCTCAGCCTTCTTACTTGACCCCAGTGGACCTCAGTTTCATCTATAAAATGGGAGATGTATAGTAAATGCTCTCTAATGGACCTTCCAATTCTGAGCCATGTTCAATTAACATATTCTTTCTTTCTGCCTTGAGTAGACTAAAAGAACTATTGGACTCACTGAGTCACCATAGGGAGGGTAGAGCTACAGTTCATTTTGCTCCACCTCTTCATCTATATTAAAATGATACTGGGCTTCTTCAGAGAGGTAGTGCTTTTTCCCTGGGTCGCACAGCTAATCCGTAACAAGACTGGGACTAAACTGCACATTCTGTCATTTCTAGCCCAATGTTATTTCCATTGAAATATTGGTTTGGTTGTTTTGTTTTTAATTTGTGTTTCTGCACATTCTGTCATTTCTAGCCCAGTGTTATTTCCATTAAAGTACTGGTTTGGTTGTTTTGTTTTTAATTTGTGTTTCTACCTGTATTTTTATAAATAACCCACCCCTCAAAAAGGTAAAAAGACATGAATCAAAAACAGGAAATTTTGTTTTATTTCATTTTAAATTAGAATATTATGAAACTTGACCACGATATAGCATTTCTTCTCTAAATACACTCTGTTTGTACTGCATCTCTGTAGTTGCAGCTAATATCTTCCTTAAGAGGGGAGTGAATCAGGGCAACAGCTCTTGGTCCTGAGCTCTAGGAGACCTTGTTGTTAACAGTGGGCAGTAACTTGGAGAAATATGTGAGGGTAGAGGTGGGGGACTTGCTAGCTATTGATTCAGAGAACAAACAGAATCTCAAGCTACCAGTTTTAGGAAAGCTGAGCAATTGATCTGTGCAGCAGGAAGGTAGTGACTGTTACCCTGAGCTGGGCATGAGCCCTATCTTCTCAGAGGCTGCCCAAAGCCCAAGCTTAGGGTTGAAGGCTAGTGTTTCAAAGGCAGCCTGGTGCATGGCTGACTGTGTGCTTGAGAGAGCAAGCCCCTGTGTCAAGCAAGTCCTCTCCATGGCAGGGCAGGGAAGCTCCTGGATGCTTTCTCTGTTTATCTGTGTGTATCCTCAATTTGTGTGTATCCGTGGGGCAGTCTCACCCAGGTGAATGTACCATCAGCTGCTTACATCGATATCATAGAAATGGGGCAGTGATGATTTCATGACACAAGATAGTTTAATATTTAAAGCTTAGCAATGAGTTCTTCCTTCACTTCTTGAGCACATAAAGGCTTGCATGGACTAGATACTCAGAGACCATAGTTCTGCACCTTCTGCAATAAAAAGGCAAGTCCCCACCTTGGAGATCATCAATTATAATTTCCTCATTTTCTGAGACCCAAAGAGAAGTAGGTTCCCCCAATAAAATGATTCATCAAATGAGCCCCTTTAACTAGAAATCTGGTGCTTATACCACTGTGCCAAGACTTCCTTCTCTCTTCACAACAACTGTGTGAAGTAGGTAGTTTATCTCTTGGCAAGTGAGACTTATCAACTGAAAAGAGGCTATAAATAGACTGAAATGAAACCAAAGAGGTGCTGTCATAAAATCACACACTAATTTGTGTGAATGAATTAGAAGCATGAGAATCTGTTTTCCATAAAGCAGACTTTGAGAGAATCCAAAATGTTCAGAAAAAAATTAATTATGAGTTGTTACCAAAACCCAAATTTTGGCTTCCCATCAAGACAGAGAGAGGGAGGAGGGAGGAAGAGAAGAGAAGAGGAGAGAAGGAGAGAGGGAGAGGGAGAAGGAGAAAGAGAGGGAGAAACAGAGAGACAGAGACAGAGACAGAGAGACAGAGACAGAGAGATAGAGAGAAAGAGATAGAAGGGACAGAGACAGAGAGAAAAAGAGAGACAGAGACAGAGAGAAGAGACACACAGAGATACAGAGGCAGAGACATACACACACACACACACAGAGGCTGGTTTCCTGTATATGTTTTGTACCCACATCAGAGTCAGGGGTCAACTTACTAAAAGGTTAGTCTGACAAGATAATTATTTAGATATAATCAAGGCTATTTATTTTTCCTCTCTTTTGGAAAAAAAAATTGATGTCCTTTGTTTTTTGCAACCTAATTATTTCCTGATTTTGTACCCTGCCCTGACCCCTCTCTTAAAAGATTAAACTGTTCATCAAAACAAAGGTATTCCATCACATAGCATATACAATCTAGAAGTCCCTCATCTCTCTACCAGGAAGAAGAAAATGGTTCACTCTGTGTTTTCTGGTTTGGTTAGTCATTCCTCAGTTGCAGAACTGACAAAGCAGGCTGAGACTCTGCCTTGTGTCTGTAAGAGACGTACTTGAGTGAGCCTGAGACTTAAAGACCTGCCATGTAAAGTCCAACCTGAATTCCAGCTTTTCTTCCATTCTAGCCCCAGACCCATTTCTATCCTTAGCACCATTTGTTAATCAAGTACTAATTGGCTTAAGAGCAAAGGATTGAGATTTTTATGTATTTTAGGTGATGTCTTTCTTATCTGAGCCCTCAGTTTTCAAAGTATCTGCTTCCAAAATGAGATTTTCAGGAGGAAAAAAATGTGTATGACAATAGAGATCTTGTTCTCCTTTTCTATGAGCTCACTCTCTTTTTAACCGAACTAAGGTGTTTTTCCTTTTGTAGGTCAAATGGATGATATTACAGGCCTCCTCTGCTACAAATTAGATGGAAATTGGCCAGATCCCTAGTTAGAGTGGGATGACATCGTTATAATGACAGCTAAAGTGCCATGAAATGAACTGTCTTTTTTGTTGCTGATCACCTCAGTCTGGTTCCAGAATACAAGGTTTCTGGTTTTAACATAGGTCCCTTTCCCTCACCCTGGAATTCTTACCTTTGCATGATTGAGAGGGGAAAAAGCCTAAAACTATTTCAAACATTAATATTATTTGCATAAAGAAACTCAAAAAAGTTTACTCATTAAAAAGAATCTAAAATTCCTTATTTGGGCTATGACTGTTACTGCATGGCTATTTATCCTTGGTTCAGGTTATATAATCTCTATAAGCTTCAAAATACCTTTATAGAAACAGTATCCCCTTGCTCTGGGACTATCCACCTCTCCAAAATATCTAGAGGAAAGATGGAAGACAGAAACTTTAGTAGGAAAAGTACAGCATAGGTTGTAAAGATGATGAATACAGCAAATGGAACTACTTTATCCATTCATAAAGCACATAGAAAGTGCCTAGTGTTCCAGGATACTAGGTCCCAGAGATACATAGAAGAAAGGGAATCAATATTTGCCTTCAAAGAACTTAACATTCACAGCTTTACGCCAGCAAGTATATACAAAATAGTCAATACAAAGTAATTTCTTGATGGAAGGCATTAGCAAAAAGGAAATCAAGGTGGACTTCAAGTAAGAAGTGGCATTTAAGGTAAGCTTTGATGGACTCTAAGGATTCTAGGAGATGTAAGTGAAGAGGAAGAAAATGTAAGCAAAGGAAATAAGTTTTACAAAGGTATTGAGATGTGAGGTGGTGAGTAGGATGGCATGTACCAGCAAGAGCAAATAAGCCAATTTAGCCAGAACATAAGAGTTTATAGTGGAGCTTAGTGTGCAGTAAGCTTCAAAAGGGAGGATAGAGCCATATAGTAAAGGCTTAAATGTCAGAGAAATTTAGGTCTTATTCAAGAGGCAAGAGGGACCTATTGAGGCTTCTTGAGCAAGGGAATCATATAGTTGGCCTTGTACATTAAGAATATTAACTTGGCCACTGTATGGAGACTGGCTTGGTAAGAGGAAAGATTAGAGGCAATTAAAAGGCTAATAGAATAGTCCCAGAGAGAGATGGTAGTTGTATAAATCGGAAGAAGGAAACAAATTTGGGAAATAATGACATTAATTTTGGAATTAATAAGATGAAAACTGACTGGATATAAAGGATAACAAAGGATAAAAAGAACTTAGGTGACTAAAAAGAAGTGTGCCCTTAACTGATAGAAGGAAACCAGGAAGAGAGGAGAATTTGGGGGTATACGTCATGAGTTCAATTTTGGAATTTTGAAATTGGAATTGTTAAGATAATGACAAAGCATCTAGTTGGAAATGCCCAATAGGCAGATGGCTATAATAGCGTTTGGGAGAGAGGCTAAGTCTAGATAGATGGATCTGGGAGTCATCTGAATAGAGGCAGTTATGAAATCTATGGAAATTGATGAGATAACCCAAAGATAGTATAGAAGGAAAAGAGAAATGAGCTTACAACAGAGTATATAACTCTACAGAGAGCAAGAAATATGGCTAATTATTCAGCAAAGGAGACCGAGGATAAGCTTCAAAGAATTGAACCGGCAAATATGTTGAGGGAGACATGATCATTTGAAATCCTTTGGCCACAAACTTTGCATGGTTACTATTTTAATCAGAATTTTTTTCCTTACAAAGGTCCAGGCAGTGAGTAGATCTGCTCTGATCATTCAGAGAACTCTTTAAAGCTTCCATAATTGTTGGGTGTTTAATTGTAGCCAGACAATAGTTTGTCACTTCCTAAATATATAATGGCTAGATGGTGATAGAAGATGAGTTGACTATATAATCTGTATAATCTATAACAACCTTGTCTGCTATGATCTACTTAGTACAAGGCAAGGTATATGGTAGGTAACCTACCTGAGTTTCCTGAGTTGAATTGAATTTAATAGGCTGGACTTGAAAACATTTATCAGGTTTTTATATTCCTGTAGCATTTCATTTACTTATCAATTTTGAGATTTTTTTCATTGTAATATAGATTTTTATTCTGACATAGAAAATTTCATAGCCTTCAGGGACACAGAGATCAAGATATTAGTAGCCATAACCTATGACATTTTCTTTCTTCTAAGCAAGAAAAGGTATAGTAAATACTACTATATGTTGATTTTGAAGACTTTCATTATCCTGATCACCATCCAGATTATGAGTATATATGTGTGTGTATGTGTATGTATGTATATGTGTAGGTATGGGTGAGATAGATAAGTTGTGTGTGTATATATGTGTGTGTATGTGTAGAAAGACAGACAGACAGAGACAGAGAAGCAGAGAGACAGACATAGAAACAGAGAGAATATTTAGAAGAATGGAAATGAAATAGAATTCTTTTCTTTCTACCTCTGATTTCCATTATCCTTTTCCCTTCCTTGATTCCTTTTTCCTTCAGGGGGAAGAAGGAATTAGGGAAGAGAAAAAAGATAGAAAAGAAGAGAGAACAGGGAGGAGGAGGAGGAAGAAGAGGAGAAGTGGGAGAAGGAAAAGGACAGGCAAATGTCCTCTGTGGAGATGTGTTTTAAAGTAATTTTAACCAACACAGAATTCTAAAATCAAGCCCTTTACCAGGGCAAGTGGCATCTTCTTTATTCTCCTGGCTATGCACGGAGTTGGGGAAAAAATATAGTTTTGGGAGGAAGTGGGAATGAGCAAGAGGGAAAGAGAAGTTCCTTCCTTTACATGTGTATGGCATTATGCAGGCAATGCATATATTTAGAGGTAGAATTTAATTCCTAAGATACAAATAAACTTGTGGAAATTAGCTTCCAGTTGCCAGAAGATAAAGTCTAAAACAAAGATACAAAATACAATTAGCTATAAATGATTTTAAGATTCAGTTTTTAAAAGTGATGTGATTACTGAAGAATCTAAGAAGATGAAATGATCTTTGAATATTGTAAATTGGATGCAACAAATCCAAATATATTTTTCCCTTTAAATTTTGGCTAAGGTCATGTTCAGGGCTCTAAGAAGTACTGTGTCCAAAGTAATGTTCCACCTTTTGGTCACTTGTTACTTATAGATGAAAAAGGTCTTTTAAGATCAAATTCAGGGGTAGTTAGGTGGCCCAGTGGATAGAGCACCTGCCCTGAAGTCAGGAAGACCTGAGTTCAAATTTGGTCTCACACGCTTAACATTTCCTAGCTGTGTGACCCTGGGCAAGTCACTTAACCCCAACTGCCTCAGGGGAAAAAAAGATCAAATTCAAAAAGAAGAGATTCTACAGGTCATCTAGTTCACTCTCTCATTTAGGTGAAGAGACTTGCCCAGAGTCATACAGCTAGAAAGCGTAGAAGCAAGAACTTGACCCCAATTTCCTGCCTCTAAGTCTAATTTTGTTTTTGTTGTTCCGAATCCTGTTGTTTCACAGTGACATCTAGGAATTTCAATGAAATTAAAATTGGTGATATTTCTTTAATTCCCTAGAGTACCTTTATAAGTCTTGTGATACCCCTCAGTCTGTTTACCATCCCAAAACTCATTGACTATGTGGGATGTTGGGGCAGATCTAAGAAGGTTCAATTCAAGAAAGACAAATGTAAAGTTCTATACTTGTACCTAACCATCAACTCTTTAAGTATAAGACTATGGAGCTATGGAGCAACAGAGATTTATAAGGAAATATTGAAGGGGAATTCTCTAAAGGTGGAATACTTTGCCTGATGTCCCCTTCACTGTAGGTCTTCCAGGAAGCTGGCTGACCACTTGTGGAGAATGTTACAGAGAGAATTCCTGTACTTGAAGACTAGTTAGCATATGATGTACTTTTCAGCTGAGATGCTGTGAAGTCCTTCTCCTACCAAAATAAAAAGCAAACCTTATTAGACATGAACACTCCACAAATGATCTTAGCTGAAATATGACAAATATTCACGAAAGGATACACGAATTAAGGAACAGCTTTTAACATTTCTAGAAATTATTTATAGTGTGCCAGCTATATGCAAGGTACCAAGCTATGTTCAAGCCACCAGAGATAAGAGAATTATAGTCATTATAATAGTCTCCCAACTGCACAGTAATCAAGATTGGCTCTTTTAAAAATATTTTTAGAAATTACCTTAAATCTTAAAGTGGAAGCCAGATGGTTAAGGAATTAATAGCCCTGAAACCTTAGACCTTAGGAAAGAACAGGGGCAAATTTCTCCTAGATCCCTGTCACAGTAAGTATTTATAATACACCACTCTATGAGAAGCAATGGGGCTGTAGTATAAAGCAAGCTGTCTTCAATATCAGAAAGATTAAGGTTTATGTCCTATTTCTGACATTTGCTTACCCTTGAAGACTTCAGTTGCAGAGAAGAGGCCAATCTACATTTGAGAAGCAGTTATTTTCTCACTGGGAGTTTAGAAATCCAGTGAGAAAAGATCTTTGAGCTTTCATAAAGAGACAGGTGCTGGAGCCTGACTAGTCCATTTTCATAACATTATTTTTTTTATGAAGACCCTATAGTTGGATTGTATGACATTGAACATGAGTTCATAGATTTAGACCTGGAAGAGATTCTACAAGTCATCTAGTTCACCCTCTCATTTAGGTGAAGGAATTTGCCCAGAGTCATACAGTTAGAAAGTGTAGAAGCAAGAACTTGACCCCAAATTTCCTGTCTCTAAGTCTAATTTTGTTTTTTGTTGTTCTGAACCCTGTTGCTTCACAGTGATATCTAGGAATTTCAATGAAATTAAAATTAGTGATATTTCTTTAATTCCCTAGAGTACCTTTATCAATCCTGTGATACCCCTCAGTCTGTCTACCATTCCAAAACTCATTGTTTTGGGGAAAAAGCAGGGTGCCTTCATTTTCGCAGGTGCTTGAGAGTAATTTCCTGTTCTTCATTTTGTCAAAGTCCTAAGAGTCACTCAGTTTGATTCAAGGAAACTAATAAGTTTACTGTACATGTTTTAGAGAACAAGAAAGATGATGACCGTAGAAAAGGAACATATAACAGAATTCCTATCACCCAAGCAAAGCCCATCAGGAATAGTTGGTAACCTATAGAGCAGATTGGATGTTTGGGATCCCAATAAAGTCCCAATCAGGATTGAGACTATAACAAAACTTAACCGCTTCAAGAAGAAAAGTCTTTGAGAAAAGTGAACCCAATTACTTTGAAAAGTTCATTTCATTTGAACAAGTATTAGTTAAGTATTAATTATTATTGATTTATTAGTATAGAGAGAGAGTGGTAGATAGAGAGTTGCCAGGAAGACTTGGGTATAAGTCTCATTTCTGATATAAATTGACCAAGGCTCATTGGAGAAGTCAGTCTTCTGGGCCAAAAATGGCAAACACAGGCCTGCTGGCAGCATGTGGACCAGACCAAACCAGAATTAAAATGCAGTTGGGAAATATTTAACAAAATAAATAAAAATACAATAAACTGAATAATGTTACATATTGAAACTAAGTTAATGCATATATGTAGGGATGCTTATGTATGGGTTCGTAGCCTTAGTTTCTATTTAAGTTTGCTGCCACTGCTCTAGAAACTAGCTTCTTAAATTGTGGATTAGGACCCCAATATGGGGTCTCATAATTGAATGTGATGGTCACTAAATTATGACTTATTATCAGTAGATGTTTGATTTGTGTACCTATTTTTTTCACCTATATATCTGGGGCTGGGTAAAAATTTCTATGGTGAAAAGGGGTCACAAGTAGAAAAAGTTTAAGAAGCCTTGCTCTAGAATTCTCTCTAAGCCTGTGAGTTACAGAATAGGTATGGGGCAAGTGTTTTTCTCCAGGATTTCCCTATATCAATTAAATCAGAGACTCGGTCTTTAGTCCCTATAGAGAGAGGGGCAGTTCCAGAATTAGGGGAAAACAAATGTTTTGTAAAATAATAATTCCCTTAGAACAGAAAAGGGACCTAATACAAATCAGGGTATATAAGTGCCTAGGCTCAGTGTAATATAAGGACTGAGGCAAGAAAGGGAACTGCTAAATCTGTGGATCAAGAAAAGCAATATTTGCTTGAGTTTTAAATTGTTGCTATAAATTCAACAAGGAGATGAAAAAAAAAGACTTTATTTACATGAGGAGCAATGTGAGCAAAAGCCCAGAGGAAGGAAATTGTTGAGTATGCTCAAGGAGAGCACAGGGACCATTTTGTTTGGTGAATTGAGTAAGGTATAGGAGGACATATTAGATCAGACTGGTCAGGTAGAATTTTTCCAGTTTGTGGTGGACCTAGAATAACTGACACAGAAGTTTGAGTCTCAACTCAACTCAGAAAACTTTAAAGGGACATTGAAGGATTTTAAGCACAGGAGTGACACGAGCAGATCTATGTACAAAAAAGGTCAGATTGGTACCTTTGTAAAGGATGGTTTGATTTTAACTAAGTTCTATCAAATATTTCCACATAGTATATCCTGCTATTCTTGTGGACAAGATGAAGGAGGGATGAGCTAGATATCCACTTAATTTGAAACTGATTTTTGGCCAGACCCAAAGAGTAGTCTTTAATGAATTGATGAAAAATTAGAAAGAAGTCTTTAGTGGAATGCCCTAGGCACCTGTATTTGGCTCTGTGCTATTAGATATTTTAATCAGTAATTTGAATTAAGACGCGAATTTTATGTTTATCAAATTTAGATGACACAAAGCCTATAACATATTAGATGGTGAGTCAAAATTCAGAAATATCTCAATAGACTAGAATATTCAGCTGAAACTAATAAGATTAGATACAAAAAATCAACTTTAAAGGACAAGAAATGTGACTAGACAGCATTTTGACTAAAAAAGAGCTGCAGGTTGTAGTGGACAATAATCAAAATATGAGTCAATAATGAGATTTGGCAGCCAAAAAAAAAAAGCTTATTTGATCTTTGGCTGAATTAAGAGAGAACTCAGCATTAGTGCAGTGATAGTCCCACTGTACTCTGCCCTCATCAAACCACATCTAGAGTATGGTACTTAGTTTGGAGTACTACATTTTAAGAGAAGGACATTGATATTCTGATGAAGATGCTCAAAATCAGACTATATACAGATTAATTGAGGAACTGGGGAGGGTTTAGTCTAGAGAACATTTAAAAAATTAAGGGAGATATGATAATTTTGGAAGAAATTTGGGGATTTATTGTTTGAAAGAAATGTTAGATTTGTCTTTATTGGCTCCAGAGGACAGAATTAAAAATAATAAATGTTCAGATCCTGCAAAGAAGTAAATTTAGGATTTAGATCAGGAAACACACCTTAACAATCAGAACTCTCCCAGAGGAAATGAACTGCCTCTGAAGATAGTGTGTTCTTCCTCACTAGAAGTCATCAGGCAAATGCTGTGAGTAGAGAAGATTCTAGTGTAGAAGTAGACTGAAAGAGAAAATCAGGATAGTAGACAGAGCGCTGACACTGAAGTCAGGAGAACCTGAGTTCAAATCCAGATTCAAATATGTAACACTTACTATCTGTGTGACCCTGGGCAAGTCACCCCCAGTTGCCTTGTCAAAAAATAAAAGAGAGGGAGAGGCAGGGGAAGGGGCAGGGCAAGGGGCACTGTCTGGCATGGAAAGTGTACTACTGGACTTGGAATCACAAGAGACCTGAGTTTGAATTTCACCATTGGCCTTAAGCAAAATTAAGAAATTTAAATTTGTCCTCACTTAGCAAGGGCTGGAATAAAAGTACCTAGCTTAAAGTTTTATTCTGAAGATAAAATAGAGTGTGATCTGTGTGTTGTTTTTCTTTTTTTACATATTAAAGGTCTACATAAATGTAAGCTGTTAGTATAATTGGATGGTTTCTTAAGGTTTCTTTCATTTCCTGAAATTCTGTGAAACAAGATCTGTTAAGAAACTACTGTAATGATACAAGCACATGAATGGAGTGATTTTTTAAAAGCTAAGAACTAGGAATTCAAATAGCAAAAAATGAGATGGTTGCCACTTTGAAGTAGCTCACAAAGTAATTTGAGAAGAGAGGACGTTCAATAAAATGAGCTTTAGGATAATGGAGAGTCCCAGAGTCTTATGGGTACCTCTGCTGGACAGATCACAAAATTCATGAGTCCCTTAGGGTACATTAGTAGATCTGATGGCAGTCATTAGGATCTGGTAGATATAGAAACAAAGCAGATAGTAAGAAAAGGATAACCTTGCCCATGTAGGGCAAAATTCCTAGTGTTTCTCTTTCTCAGGAGAAGGAATATTTTTGGAGTCCTATGTTATCAGAACCATGGGAGCAGTAATTCAACTTCAATGAAACAAAGGAGAGGTAAAGGGAGAAGGTGATTTAGGTGGTAAATGGGTTTAAAGGATAGATTTTTGATCAGTCTAGTTCCAATTGAGTTTGGAAATCATAAGGCCAGGAAACAGGGGGAAAGAGAAATAGGGAGAAGCTACCCCTTTGGCTCTTCTGGATGGGTTCCAATAATAATAAAAACCTTATTAGCTTGGGTAGTAGCAGTGGAGATAGAAAAGGAATGTATGAGAGAAATATTGTGAAGGTTGACTTAACAAGATTTGGAAACTGATTAAATATTAGTTGTAGGAAAGGGTAAAAAATCAAAGATAACAATAAAATTTTGAACATAAGGAAATGAATGAATGGTACTAAGTTAAATCAAGGTCAGTAAGCAATTATTAACAACCTGTTATATCCCAGGCATTGTCCTAAGTTCTGGGTATAGAAAGAAAAACAAAAACAGTTTCTGTTCTCAAGGATACACACACACACATACATATATATACATATATGTATATATGTTATAAATATAATTAGATAGATAAGAGTGGGGTCTTCATGTGTAGGGATGGCTGTCATTCTGAGGTTTAAAGGAAAGCAGAATAGACATCTGTGGTCTCTTCTTCCCTGCACCTTCTCCAAAGAAGATTTTAATTCCTATTGGGTGAGAAAGAAGGAAGTTAGGAATACAATCAATCATTCTGCTCTCAGAGAAATGGGGTACCAGGATAGAACTATATCTATATCTAAATATTGTTAGTTTAGGACCCAGCTTCTCAAACTGTGGCTCATGATACCATATGGAATCTCATAATTGAATATGGAGGTTGCAAAATTATAATTTATTATCAGTAAATGTTTGATTTGTATACTTATTTTTACATACTTATATACGTGCTTGTTCATATAAAATTTCTCAGAGATAAAGGGGTTACAAGTGGTACAAGTTTAAGAATCCCTGGTCTAGGACACATGATTGGGTTCTATCCAATTCTGATTACTTTGTCCTTATTGGGGGACAATGGGGAAGTCAATCCCTACATCCAATATTTAACTCCTTTCCCACTGAATAACAATTCCACAATAAATCCAAATAGTAAAGGAAACCTATTTATGCAAATCAGTAGCTAAACAAAAATCAAAGAATGTATACCTAGAAGAATATATGCTATATAGTATAGAGTGAAAGATCTCTCATTGATCAAAGTAATTACGCCCACCTTTTTCTCATCCAAGGGGAAACTCCCTAAAGTCTCTATTATTATTAGCTGGAAATAGGGACAAGTTGTAGACTGCTTGTCCTTCTTATTTTCCCCCAGTCTTTTCCTTCAAGAACCTAAAATTGGGTTGGTCTCTTTCATCTTCCCTCTTGTAGCTAGAAGTCAGAAGTGACCAAAGAGGCTCAAAACTTGAAAAAGTCTCAAAGAAAACTTGAAGCCTGAGAAGTTCCAAAGGAAATGAAGGTTGAGGAGTTCCAAAAGAGACTGGTGAAAGGTAGAACTCTTTCACTTCTCAACAATGCCACCCTACCTTTCATACAGGACAGAACATTCATCTTCACCTATAAGGAGAGTCCCATACCAATGGGCTTTGGAACCAGGGTTACTTGTATCATGATAAACTACCAATAGTCTCAGAGGAAAGGTCCCAGCATGAAGGAGGAAGGCTCCTTGTAGAAGATGGAACTGTATCTGAGGCATAAAAGAAATACAAAAAAAACCTGGAAGCTTCTCACTAAGGAAAATAATTGTCAGAAATAACAGGTTTTCATTTGGTACTGGCTGAGAAATAGAGCAGTCGATCAGTGGCATAGGATAGGATATCAGGACAAGCTAGGTAATAACAGCAATTTAGTGTTTGATAAACCCAAAGACCCCAGCTTTTGGGATAAGTACTCACTATTCGGCAAAAACTGCTGGGAAAATTGGAAACTAGTGTGGAAGAATTTAAGGCTGGACCCACACCTAACACCGCACACCAAGATAAGATCTAAATGGATGCATGATCTAGATATAAAGAGTGATATTATAACCAAATTAGAGGAACATGGGATACCTTACCTCTCAGACCTGTGGAGATGGAATAAATTTATGTCCAAAGAAGATCTGGAACTCCTAATTGAACACCAGATAGATAATTTTGATTATATTAAGTTAAAAAGTTTCTGTACAAACAAAACTAATGCAGACAAGATTAGGAGGGAAGCATCAAATTGGGAAATCGTCTTTACATTTAAGGGTTCTGATAAAGGTCTCATCTCTAAGATATATAGAGAATTGTCTCATATTTATAAGAATTCAAGCCATACTCCAATTGATAAATGGTCAAAGGATATGAACAGACAATTTTCAGATGATGAAATTAAAACTATTTATAATCATATGAAAAGGTGCTCCAAATCACTATTGATCAGAGAAATGCAAATTAAGACAACTCTGAGGTACCACTACACACCTGTCAGATTGGCTAAAATGACAGGAAAAGATAACGATGAATGTTGGAGGGGATGTGGGAAGACTGGGACACTGATGCATTGTTGGTGGAACTGTGAATGGATCCAGCCATTCTGGAGAGCAATTTGGAGCTATGGTCAAAAAGTTATCAAACTATGCATACCCTTTGACCCAGCAGTATTTCTATTGGGCTTATATCCCAAAGAAATCATAAAAGAAGGAAAGGGCCCCACATGTGCAAGAATGTTTGTGGCAGCTCTTTTTGTAGTGGCTAGAAACTGAAAACTGAATGGATGCCCATCAATTGGAGAGTGGCTGAATAAATTATGGTATATGAATGTTATGGAATATTATTGCTCTGTAAGAAACGACCAGCAGGACGATTTCAGAGAGGCCTGGAGAGACTTACATGAACTGATGCTGAGTGAAATAAGCAGAACCAGGAGATCATTATACACGGCAACAACAATACTATATGAGGATCAGTTCTAAGGGACATGACTCTCTTCAACAATGAAATGCTTCAAACCAATTCCAGTTGTTCAGTGAAGAAAGCCATATACACCCAGAGAGAGGGATGTGAAATGTGGACCACAACATAACATTTTCATATTCTCTATTGATGTTTGCTTGCATTGTATTTCCTTTATCGGATTATTCTTTCTTGTAGATACGATTTCTCCTGCACAAAAAAAATGATGTGTGGCAATAACTATACATATATTCGATTTCTTAAGTATTCTAACATAATTATCATGTAGTGGATATCTTGCCATCTAGGGGAGGGGTGGGGAGTAGGGGGGAAAATTTGTAACAGAAAGCTTTGTAAGGGTTAATGTTTAGGAATTACCCATACATATGTTTTGCAAATAAAAAGTATTAATAAATTAAAAAAAAGAAATAACAGGTTTTGTTATGTTTTAAAAAGAAGGGATGGAGACAGTAAGAAACTTAGTTTTAGACACATTGAGTTTGAGCTGCTGGTAGAACGTCCATCCACGCATTTAATAAGCATTTATGAGGCATCCATTATGTGACAGGAATTTTTTAGGTATTGAGAAGATAAAGACAAAAAAATAACCAGTCCCTGTTCTCCAGAAGCTTTCATTCAAGTGAAGATGTCTTACAGATGGTTTGCAATGAAGGTCTGGAGCTTGAAGAGAAGAGATCTTCACTCAGGAAAAATAGAGATGATAAGAGATGACCAGGAAACTTTGTTTTGTTCCTTTTTCTTTCCCTACACTTAATGCTTGAACTGTACTGGGTTTAAATAAGAGCCCTCCCATCTCCTAAAATCCTGTTAAGCATAAAAAGTGTCTGTGTCCTTTTTTATTCCATTTTCTTGGAATAACCAAATGTTTCTGGCTCCCTCATACATGTTATAATCATTTCTTCCCCAACTGGCCATAAATAGTTTCACCTTTCTAACAGTCCTAACTCTCCTTTTAGAGATCAGAAATGACTTATCAGACAGGAAGCAGATTCTTATTTTCCTTGCCTCCCACAATCCATCAGGAGAGGGTTAAGAAAAGGTCCAGTTATCTCATAGCTGACAAATTCCCTGTACATCATTGAGTTCTGCATTGAACATCTCTGTGTGCTGTCAGCTGCAGAGAAAGGAGATTACTCTGTCTGTCGGATGGCTACCTGAATCCCCTGCAAACACTCTCTGGGTAGAAAGCAAATTTCTAATCAACCAGGAAATAAACGGCAGTTGCTAGTTACTTCACTATTTAAATGCCCGAATGCAATAATGTGAAAACACAAGCAATCTATCAATAGTTTAGGAGCTGGTGATCTACTAGTTAGAAAAAGAATTTCCCTTCTTCCTTCAGGAATTTAACCAGAGACACAAGCATCTTTTAGGGCAAGAAGAAAGCTATAGATTGGGGAAGATCTGTGGGGATTTAGGAAGAAAAAAGGAAGCTTTCAATGAAGGAAGGAGGGAAAAAATGTTGGGAGGAAGGAGCATATAGAAGAAAATAGGGTACTCCGGCATCCAGGATCATCCTGAAAACATGAGAAACTAGAGCATGCAGAAAACCCCAACTTGGAAACAACTGGAGCTTGACAAAGCTCAATTTTGAAGTCTGACAAAGGAGCAGCACAGTGTGAGTGAAGAGATAGACGTTCACTTTCCAAAAGTGAGATTTAAGTGCTGACCTTAGTGTCACTCACTTAAGATAACCGGTTTTAAATTGTTTTAGGCTTAGCCTTTCTTTGGGGCAGTTATAGAAAGAACTCACACTATTTGACACAAAAATGTACTGTAGCTAAGTCCAGAGGAAACAATGAATCTGCACATACATACTTGCATATATATGCATTGTGGGGGGTGTATATATATATATATATATATACTCACATATAGTATATTGTATACATACATATATGTGTATATACACATATGCATCTGCACTCACACTATATATACATATATGAATGCTTATGTGCATCTATATGTGCACCTGCAAATGTATATGTAGATTATATATTGCATTACATATACATGTGTATATGAACATATACCCAAATATATGTAATGCAATATATGATATACAAGCCTTTTTTCAGGCATTTATGAACATTTTTTTGTGAATCTTCATGAGGGAAGCAAAATATGCCTTTTGTGTACATTTTAACTCCATCCATAAACAATTTAAAAAAAAATAAGCTTTGCCTTCAGCCTCAATAACACACTCAGAGATGTAAATGCATGTGTCTGGAAAGGGCCAAGGGAGGAAAGCACTTAATTAAGCCTGTGTGAGTTTATTGTTTCAAAATCTACATGATACTCTTATTTTTTTTCCAGAATTGCCATAGTGTCATTTTTATTGTGATGTAACTAATGCAGAATTACACCATATACTTGTGGGCTCTTCAAGCTCTTTTGAGCAAAATCAAGCTATTTTAATGTCTTTGTGGTTACTCCATGGGTAGAACTGCTTTGGGCCACCTCCTGGCATGTGTTTTTTCCTATTGTTGAATTTCTTTCATTCCATATTGCAAAATATGATTTACTATAGACATGTTGTTAAGTTAATTGATAGTTACATTTTATTTCGCTGTTAACCCAATCACAGTGGATCTATTTTTCTATTCTCTCTTTTTCCAGTAAACAAGGATGTAAGGAACCTCTAAACCAATGACCAAAAAAAAATTTAAATGCATGTTAAATGCCAGGGACTTCATGTCTGATATATGTTCCATGCATCTAATTTTCCTCCCAGTTGCCCATTTAAATTCCTTGCATGTTTTTAAATCTTATTTCTTCCTTTCCTGTCTCCCTGAATTTTACTCTTGCCTAATTTATAAGAAAAATGTGCTTTGAACTTTTAACTAGGATGTTGGAGAATAAACCACCTTTCATTCTTGATAAGCTGACATCCTTTTCGTTTTCTTTAAACCCTGAGTTGCTGATATATATTTCTTTTGGTCTTAATGAAACAACGATATATATAAGTCCTTTCAAGTACGTGGTATAAAAGGCAGTAGGCAGTGAAAGGGAGCTAACAATAAGGGAAAAGAGTTCTTCAGTTTTATTGGAATTTGGGGTTGAGAGAATGAAATTATTTGGTGGAAAATGTGTCGGTAAGCCCTGGTGGTGTACTTAGCTGCAGCCTGTTGGTTTTATATGTATTTTCAAGAATAAGAGGAAATAGCAAACATATTCAATTTGAAATTAAATCCTGCAGTAGAACAATCTCTGCATTCTCCCTTATGTCTCTGGTGAGACCACATCTGAGGTGCTGTTTTTATCTGTGATCTTCCCCTTGCTAGCTAGAAACCAGCCGAGGATGGGGGATGATACGGCATGTCATGGGAAGAGCATTGATTAGTCTTGGTTTGGGCATTAAGTAGCTGGATGACTTTGAGCAATTTGTTGATTTTTTCTGGTCCTCAGTTTCTTTATCTGTAACATAAAGAGTTGGTCTAGAGTATCTCTGAAGTCCTTTCTGGCCCTGGAATGTTAGTATTTTGTGAACAATGATAAGATGAGTAACATAGTTTGGAAAGACTGTAAAGACTACTAATAGAACAGATAATCCAAGAAGAAATAAAGAGAAAATGAGGGTTTTCATCTTCAGCCACAGGAATGAGCTCTGTGCCACAGGACCAAGCAGAGGTAAGGATGGGGGAAATCAAACAACTCAGTACCTTGCACATAGTAGGCATTTATATTTTTAATTGAATTGACAAAAGGAAATACTATAGATAGGGGAATAAACATAAAATAAGCTAAGAGTACTTTGTTATTGAGACTCAGCCCCGTCTACTAACAGCTTGAAAAGTAAAGAGTTTCATGAAAATGTTTACTGGCAGAAGTATTTTTTTAACTCTTCTTAGAGGCTTTTTTTTTAATGGAAATAAAACACAATGTGAAATAAAAGCAGCCTGCAGAATAGAATGTGAGACTTAGAGATGGTAAGAGTTGAGTTCAAATTCCAACTTAGCCAGGGACTAGCTGCATTAACCCGGGAAGGTTACATATCCTCTGCAGTTCAGATTCTCATCTATTCAAGGTCATTTCCTTTCATAAGACTGTTGTGGGTCAGTCAACTAGTATTTACTTGTTGATTAACTGTTGCAAAGATCAAATGATGGCTAGCTCCCCACCTTAAATAAATGGAGGCTGTATTGTTATTGGCAATAGTCTTAAACAGGAAGGGTGCTTGGGTCTCATTGGAAATAAAATGCACTTAAACCAGACCCTTCCATCTCCCCCAGCTATTATCCTAGATTTCTTCTGCCCTTTGTGGCTAAACTCCTTGAAAAGACTTTCTAAAATAAGTACCTTCTTTCTGTCTCCTTTCACTCTCTTCTTAATCTCTTAGGATCTGGCTCCTGACCTTTCCACCATAACTGCTCTCCAAAGTGATCAGTGAGGTCAAAATTACCCAATCCAGTGGCCTTTTCTCAATCTTCTTTCTCCTTGACACCTCTGTGATCTTGGATTCAATTGATCATGTTCTCCTTCTTGATATTTTCTCTAGATTTTCAGGAGACCTCACTTTCCTAGTTCTCCTAACAGACCATTCCTCCTCAGTTTCCTTTAGTGGATCCTCATTCATATCAAGCCTTCTAACCATAGTTGTCCCATGCTGTCCTTGAATAACCAGTCTTGAAGTCAGTAAAACCTGAATTAAAATCCAATCTTTGACTCTTATTAGCTATGTGATCCTTGGCAAGACACAACCCCTTTTGCCTCAACTTTGAAATGAAATGGGGATAATAATAACATCTACTTTGTAGGATTGGTGGAAGAATTGAAAGAAACTATCTGTAAAGTACTTAGCATAGTATCTAGCACCTAGTAGACTTCTTTTCTTCCTTATCTTTTTCCTCTCTATACTGTTTTACTTGGTAATTTCTTCAACTACCATGGATTTAATTACCATCTCTATGTTTATGATGCTTTTAAAAATATACTTATTCATTTAAAACTGAAATAAGAAAAAAACAAAAAAATATTCAGCAGAACAGCAGCAGCAGAGAACATTCAAAATATGTAACAAATTTCCATTTTAATATATAATATATATAATAACAGAAGTAATTGTATTCATAATTGTCCATCTTTCCTTTGCTTCCTTGTAGGTTTATTGTTGTTGTTCTCTGCTGAACACTTTTTATTTTATTTTTTTTCCCTCTTTCCTTATCCCACCTCCCCCAAGCAAGTAACAGTTAAGTGCATATATATATGTTTGTGTGTATGTGTGTGTATGTGTGTATATGTGTGTATATATGTATGTATGTATGTATGTATGTATTTTTGCTGAGGCAATTGGGATTTAAGTGACTTGCCCAGGCTCACACAGCTAGGAAGTGTTAAGTATCTGAGGCCAGGTTTGAACTCAGGTCCTCCTGATTTCAGGGCTGATGCTCTATCCACTGCACCATTTAGCTGTCCTAAGCACATATATACTTATACGTGTGAGTACCACTCCCACATCTGTACACATATAGCTATACATACATGCATGCATCTCCATGCATACATATATACATATGCATATACACACATATAAAATAATGTTAATCTGACTGATATATAATGTGAATCTCTCTCATGATTGAATCTTTTTTGATTTTGAAATCAATGATTGCTACCCCTACCTTTTTTTTCTAATAAATTCTACTCCTGATCACTGTTATAGTCTTTGTATTGTATTTTATTTCCTATCCCTGCTAACTCTTCTGTGGTCTATTACTTAATTTCCCCTACCTATGGATCCCTCCTTATCTTCTCCCTTGAAATTTTCTTGAAATAGATGTCCAGTAGACACCTTCAACTCAACATGTCTACATTCAAAATGGAACTCCTATCTTTCCAGATAAACCTTCTCCTCTCCCCTTACCTTTCTTATACTATAAAGTGCAACACTCAGTCCCCCAGACTTCAAATCTAGGATCATCCTCAACTCATTTCATCACTGTCTCTCACCCCCTGCCCCAAATCCAATTTCTTACCAAGTGCTGTTGATTTCACCATTGTGATTATTCTTGAGAACACCTCCATTCTTCCTTCTGACATTTCCAACACTCATTCAGGCCTTCACTTCACTGCTGGACTATTATAACAATCAGCTGTTAAGTCTGCCTACCTTTGGTCTTTCCCCACTGTAACCCATCCTCCATTCAATCACTGAAGTTGTTTTGCTCAAGCCCAAGTCTTACTACATCTGGGTAAGGATCTTGCTCAATAAACTCCAGTGGCTCCCTTTTATCTCCAGGGCAAAATACAAAATCCTTTCTTCAACATTTGAAGCCCTTCATAACCTAGTACCCTCCTACTTTTCCATTATTCCTCTACCTTCTACAAATTCTTGGATCCAGTGATACTGGTTTCCTTGCTGCTCCACAAACAACACACTCCATCTTTCCACTTGGGGCTTTTCTCTGACTGTCCCTCGTGCCTGGAATGCTCTCTTTCCTTGATTCCTCCTACTAGCTTTCTTGTCTTCCTTAAGTCCTAGCTTAAATCCTTCTACAGGAAGCCTTTCCTGACCCCTTATTTCCTCTCTTAATTATTTCCTATTTCCTTTCTCTCTTTATTATTTGCTATTCATCTTATATATAGCTTGTTTGTACATATGTGTTTCCTTGGTATATCCCCCATTTGGTTATTAGTCCTTTGAGGGCAAGGATTGTCTTTTGCCTCTTGTTGAATACCCAACACTTCGCCCAGTTCTTGGTATGTAGTAATGATTTAATAAGTATTTATTGACTGGATAACATTCATTTTATGATAAAGAGCTTCCCAATATGATGTTAGTTTAAGAAACAAGTAGATAAGTTAAAAGACAATAGTAATTCAACTTGGTCTCTAAAGTAGAATTCACCCACTTTCTTGAAGTGTGACATTTAACATAAAAGCTTTTTTTTCTACCCAGTAAAAATTTATTCACTACTTTAGGGCCTTCTTTCTAGGGATTTTTTCCTATGATAAGACATTTATTTTGCTTTACTGTATTTTAAAATTTAAATTTGTTTTATTTTAAATATACTCATAGTAGAGCAACATCTCTTGTTCTTATCCAAGCGATATCACCAGCTGTCATCAAGCTTCCTTTGAAAAAAATGATGGGAATGATGATGACCACATTTTTGTTGTTTTTTAACTTCTTAAAAAATAATCCATAACTCAGTCTTTTTTTTTTAACTTGACATGAATCCATTGGTGTAGGAAACCATTGGTTTGGGAACTTTTCTGGTTAATGCAAATGTGCACCTCATCTATAGAGCATGTAGCTCATGCTTTGAGCCTTGAGCCATTAAATCACGCTCCCTATGTCATTTATCCATTTGATGGCAGAGGCAACACTTGAACCCTCCTCTTCCTAATTTACACACCAGCTCTTTATCTATTGGCATAATGCTACACTGCCTCTATGTGTATTGCAAATGAACATTCAAAAATAAAGTTGCAATGGTTTTTCCTATTGTGAAGACTTTATTTAGTCTAATTCAAATCAATGATTGTTTTTAAAACTTACTCAATGAAAATTGCTATGATAGGCACCAGATATACATAGTTAGCCAACAAGCATTTATTAAGTGTCCATTATATACTAGAAGCAGCTAAGTGGATAGAGGGCTGGACCTGAAGTTGGGAAGGCTCATCTTTATGAGTTCAAATCTAGCCTCAGACTTAATAGTTATGTGATCCCAGTCAAGTCTCTTAAATTTTTTTTGCCTCAATTTCCTCATCTGTAAAATGATCTAGAAAAGAAAATGGCAAATCACTCCTATTACTTTGCCAAGAAAACCCCAAATAGAGTCATCAAAGATAGGACACAATTGCCAAATGACTAAACATTATGGAATTATAGTATCATGTATTTTATAAAGTTCTAGGGATACAAAAATTAAGCAAATTGTTTCCTCAGGAAGCTTATATGGGATGAGGAGATTAGTTTCAATTAGAACATAAAGAAGACATCCAACTCTGGCAAGTTTAATATTTTGGAAATGATTAGCATTCCATTTGATTTTCCCTTTTCCCTATAGAAAGAGGATTTTCTGCAAACTCAGTGGATTTTTATTGTGGGATCACCCGATGCACTTCCTTGGAATGGTCACTTTTCTTCACATGAATATTCCTTAAATCTATTTGTTTATAAAGATGTAATACATGAATTCCGTCAAATTAATGTTTTGTGAATCTTTTTTTCTTGAGTGTTTCCTTTTCACCATCTTGCATCATAACATTTGTTTTCATGCAGGCTGAAAATGTGCTTTTTTGACTGTGTTTTGTCACCCACAGATTTTTCAGCACAGTGGGGGCAGAAATGGGGATTTGTATTCTGTTTTCATGTGGTGCTCAGTATTTAAAAAATATGTGCTGCCACTTGCATAGGGAGAGCATGCCATCTTCCCCAAATGGATTAATGAATACCTCTCATGATATGTTCCTGCAAACTAAATATACCAGCTGCATAAATCACTACAGTTCTTTCCCAGGAATGGAGAAAACAATGTTCAATAAGTGATGGTATTTATTTGATTCGGCTGTTGCCACTCCACATAAGGGAAACGGCAAAGTCTAATCTCTAATGAAGCCAAGCGGAATCAATTATGTTCGTCAGTATTAGTTCATTTTCTACTTCTGAGTTACTCATACCTGCATAGAATAATCAGATTAGATGCATTAAAACAGCCTGAAGATGCTGCTGGGAAAATTTGCAAGCCATAAAATGGATGTTCATATTTTTAAAATGAAAAAAAATTAGTTTTCATAAAATATTTATTAAAATAAAAACCTATGAAATAAGAAATATATTCTCTTTATTCTTCTCTCCCCCCACAAAAAAAGGAAAAAAAAGAAACAGATTTTTCCCCTGTAGGGTTGTTCACAGAGAGTATTTGCCACTGATGAATCATTCAAATTCAGAATGTTTGCAAGCATGTTTTGAAGATGTGCTCATTAATCAGAGAGCAAGCCTGAATTGAGACATCTCTACTCATGCCCCTATTATACTATGGCTAGCCTTCAAAGGCCTCCATAATATGGCTTCTCTTTCTCTTTTACATAATATTAATACTTCTACTAATAATAACAACAATAATAACTCATTTTACAGCATTTGAATGTTTACAAAATGTTTTCCTCACAAAAACCTTTTTAAAGTGATTAGTGGATTTATTATTAGCTTTATTTTGCAGATGAGAAAACTGAAGGTCACAAAGGCTGTGACTTGCTTTATCTCACACACGAGGTAAATATTGGAATTCCAGGCCAAAATCTAATATCAGTTCCACTAGACTGTCCAACCTCAATACCTGTTACTAGTTGCCATTTACATTTCCCTACATCTGTTTCAATTCTACTTATTTTTTAAGGTCCAGCTTAAGATCCATCTGTTATAATCTACCCTGATGTTCTCTTTCTCTGAATTCATGTAGCACTTCGTGGAAAGAAGTAGCAATTAATAGCCATAAGTAAGTGGAGACAGTATCAGGTGCAGCTATCCTTCTGCTGAAAACCCAGATCAACTGTTGCCTCCTCCATGTAGCAAATTATTCATCTTCTGATCCATGTAGATAGACTTGAGCTAAAACCCTTTATGAATCCATAGGTTAAGAGATAAGAACCAGAGCCATTTTATCACTGGTCAAGTTGCTTTTGAGGGAAGAGTTTTCTCTACTAATATAGATCAGTACCATTCATGCAATTTATCATCTGAGGGAGTTCCTTAAAGAAAGGATTTGCCTAGGATCAAACAGGCAGTAGATGTCAAAGATGGGACTTGAACCCTAGTCTTTCTGGATCTGAGACCAATTCTCTCTGTGCCACACTATGATGCTTCTTTTAAACTTATATACCACTTCATTATTATTCTTGTTCATTTTTAGTTTCTTTTTTGTGTGTATGTATACATACATATGCAAGCACATATATGTATGTACATAAATATATATATATATATGTACCAACAAAAATAATTTTGATATCTCAAAAGTTCTGGGGTAGTTTTAAGTTTTAATTGATCAAAAGTTTTTTCTAAGTGACCGCTGGGCAGTTCCAGACACTTTTTCTTGAAGAATTAAAATTTTCATGTACTGTTAGTTGTATGGTTTTTTTTCCCCCCTGGTGATGGCAAACTTCCTGATAAGAGCTAGTTTTGGTAGATCCCCAAAAATGGCTGATTTGAGGCCAAAGGAAAGTTCCTTGAAATATGATAAAGGACTATATAATGATATTTTCAATCTTTTTAGAAGCAAATGAATATCAGGCAATGTTGCTAATGCACTCTGTTTTGATTCCAGAACTGGGATCCAAATGTGCCCCAAACCATTCATATCTCCTTTTTCTGGATTTTCTTTGTAATCAATACCACAAAACTTGAGATAGGCAAAGAAAGAAAAGCAGACAAAAACCACCTAACCCAGAGATTAGATGGATGATTTTGATGTAGGTAGCTCAGTAGCACAAGAAAAATGTATGGTTTCCAATCCTGCCTCAGGAACTTTCTAGCAGTAGAGTTCAAGCCAAATCCCTTTACTTCTCCGGCCTCAGTTTTTTCATCTGTAAATTGCAAGGGTTGGATTTGCTGGTTTCCAGGGTTGCTTCCAACTTTCTATCTGTTTTCTGTATCTTCACTGATCCCACCTCCTAGCAAAGAACAGACTGTAAACCAGGCTGAACCAAAATTATTTGTATTATTTATCATATGCCAGAAATAAAAGATTATACAGACTTTGACATGAGGCTCAATTAAGTCAGATTCAAGGGCATTTAAAGATAAAACTAAAAGGGAAAAAAAGATGAAAAATTATAAAATTCTGTCAAGATTTCTACAATAAATCATTTTCTCTATCAGTGACAATGGAGCCATCATATATACATTCTAATTAATCAATTCACATGCATTCATTAAATACCTATTATGTTCCAAGTACTAAGCTAAGGTGCTTGTGATTCAGAAACGTGTGAACAGTACCTGCCCTCAAGGAGTTTACATTCTAGCAGGGGAAATATCATTATATAGTACCTTTTTACATCCCTTGGAACTCCTTTTGTCTTCAAATCAAAGTATAAAATCTCCAACATATTGTGTGATGGAACAAAAAAAGAAAAAAAATTAGAGTGAAAGAGTAGTTAGAACAGGGGAAGCTCCAAGGTGGAAATGTTGCAGTTCTGAAGGTGTTAGCTGGTCAGTTCTTAAAGTATATGAAAAAGAGGAAAACACCAAATGACTGGTAGAAAAATCTCAGTTGCTATCCCCCTCACACACTACACACACACACACACACCCCACAAGAAATTAATCAAGAAGATATAAATAAATATGACTTGTATGCCTACTTTCTCATCTCAACAAAATCTTTATGAGAATAATTTGCATGTATTGGAGACATCCTTGATAAAAAAAATATATGTGTAGAAGCAGGCAAGCTTTCATAAATGATATTCTATAGCAGACTACAGTTTACAATAATTGCTTGAAAAAATGTAGAGGATAAAAAATCTCACTAAGCTTTTGTTTGTTATTCATAAAAAAATTTGATTCAGACAAGTAAAATGTTTTTCTTAAATGGTCTTTTCCAATAAGGTTCCTTCTATAAATATGTCACAGTCCTATAGGATTCACTGAAAAAAGCAACAGAAATAACCTTGTTCAATAATATTCTGCCTATTACTATCAAGTAAGCTGTATAACAGAGAATTGTTCTCTTGCTAAAGGTGTTTTCCGTTGTCACAATCCAAGTAGGAGGAGTTGTCTGGTGAGATATAGATGCTGTATGCACATGACATCATATTTATTACATCAAGACCCAAACATTGCAAAACTTTGAAAATGAAATCCATAATGAATAAAAAATTTTCAGTCTAATTAACCATGAAAGAAAAACCAAATAAATGTAGACAGTCTCCTATTCAGACTATAATACAGAGTCGGGTGTTCAATATATTAAGTTGGTCCATTAATACAAAAAAATTTGATTATGTATGATTTTGTGAAAATACTGCAGATAGGCAATTAAGAGCAGAATTGGCAGAAGGAAAAGAATTGGTGAATTTGGTTTGAGAAATTATGATCTTTTTCTGACTCCAAATTCCTCTGTAGAATAAAAATCCATCTCTCCAACACCAATGGTGATATTTTGTGATGATGAAATAAGGATCATCACAGTTCTTGCAGAATCAAAATTACAGGTAGGTCAAAGAGCAGTAAAGGGAACGGGAAATCTGTACTATATTGCCAATGAAGGAATACACAAAAAAAATAACATGAAACGTCCTATCAAAAAATAACCAAAATAATAGGTGGGAACAGTCATGTAGTAAGGAGGAGGATAGTCTGTATGCGCCATTGTTAACGATACAATGTCAAGGAAAGCTCTGGAAACATTGGGAGGGATGATTTCCAGGAGGACATTAGCAAGACTTAGATGATATAGATGGTTAAAAGGTTAGAAGATATAGATGGATTGCATTCTGCATCTGGGAGCCCTGATCCATTGAAGCAGAATGGTACAATAAGGTGAAAATTGGACATGAAATCAATAAAATGGAACCAGCTCTGTGGTTCTAAGCAAGACACTTAAAACTCTTTTAGTCTCTATCTTCGATAAAATGAGGGGTATTCAACTTGATGACCTCATAGGTCTCTTGAATTTCTAACTCTATGGTCCTATGAGTTTAAATCTCATTCCCTCATTCCTTAATAGCTAACATTTATATAGTCCCTACTATGTACCAGGCATTGTACTAAATGCTTTACAAATATTTCATTAGGCTTTCACAATAACCCTGAGAAGTAAGTGCTAATATTATCCCCATTTTATAGTTGAAGAAACTGATGCAGACAAGTTGAGTGACTTGCCTAAAATCAAAATAAATCAAATTTGAGCTCAGGTTTTTCCTGGCTCCAGGCCCAACATTTTATCCATTGTTCCAACTGACTGCCTGGCTATCCCAGCTTCCATTCACTTTTCTTTTCTATGAGTTACTATAACACTTATTCTCTGTTGCTCACTGGTATTTATCATATACTATCTTGGATTGCATGTTATCCCTGTGTTTTATTTCTCCAACAAAGACAGCAATCTCTTTAAGAATAGAGACTATGTTTTTGCATTTCTTTGGTATTACCTTTTCACTCCCAATGTTCTCCATATATCATATACTTAATAAATCTTTACTGATTGACTATTTCAGAAATCCTAGTTTGTGGCTTACTTGTATGGGTGGTAGTGCAGGATATAATTGGGTACTAAATACTCTGATTTCCATTCTTGTTTGAGCCCCATATCAGCCCAGGGTAAACTAGTCATTCCAGCAAAGTATTTGAGCCATTAATGAATAAGAAGATAATTCACTTGGAGCTTACAAAATCAGCAGTTAGGAGAGTCCATTGGAAAAAAAAGCCATAAATCCTTTCATCAATACTTGCAAAAACAAGATAACCTAGCGACTGATGTTTCATCACTTGGGTCTAAGAGGATTTGCCTTCCCTGTAAGAAGGATATTTATGTAATTTAGATGGAAAATTGATGGAACTTGACAATTCAGGCTGATTTATGTGAAAGCTTTATTTCACCCGCCTGGAATGTATTTATTTATTTGCTTCTTTGTCACACTGGACATTTTTTCAGCCAGGCAAGGTGGGAATGCATGCATCTGGCAGTTCATCCAAATCAGCCTATTATTCCAAGGCCTGCCTGCCCGAGCTATTGTTGTGATTAGACATTTTAGCAGCTCTTCAGAGGTGCAAGGTACCTTGCAATCAGTTATATTTGTTAGGTTTCTTGAGATGGTTAGGTGATGGACCTGAAGATGTTTTTTGGGAGAGGGAACCAAGGCACAGAGTGTTAAAGTGGTTTGTTCAAGGTCACACAAGAAACTGCTGGGAGAGATGCCTATACCAGACTGAGCTTTATGTGGCTCTCCTCCCCTCTGGCCCAATGCCATTCCCTTTTCTGGAAGTCTGATGGATCTTCTTTATATAGGAGGGACTTTAGAAGAGCTTCCTGTGTGACATACCCAGGAATATTAACCAGGTCCCCATGCCCTGCCCTTCTGAGCTGATAAAAATCTCAGAAGCGAGTTCTTTTCCATGGGGAGAGATGCTGCTGTACTTCTTCACATCTATCAGATGTCTGAGGGTTGGCTATAAGTCTGGACTGGTTTTGCTTTAATGAATCAGGTTTGTGCATAGGAAAAAAGAGGGGGCCATTAATACAAGGCAGATTGATCTCTTGCCTTACGTGTTGTTCCCCTAATTGACTTGCCAACCCCCTATTAGACTGAATCACCCCAGCCCTGGCCTCCCTGATCCCACTTCCAAACTACAGGAGGTCATCAAACAAGGCAATCTGGATCCATAACAAAGTTGTCTGCTTTTCAAGTTCACTGAGCCTTCGTTGTTGCAGAGTAATCCTTTGGTGCACCTCTGATTGATTATTATACTCTTCTGCTCAACCTCTACTCAGGAAAGGGCTTCATTTACTTTACCAAGAAAATGGATGTTTTCCATCAGAGTTCCCTCTTCTCGCATCCTCTACAATTCAAAGCTTTTTTTTATTTCTGAGACAGCACATTTTCTTCCCTCCTTCTCTCCAAACAACAAAAGTGAGCAACCTTTTTCTTACTAAGACTTCCCCTTGGATCACTATGCCATCCCTTTCTTATCTTGGGGGTCCTGCTATTCAATCATTCTTTTTTCCTTCCCACCGGATATCATTTTATCCTCTTATCACCTCAAGCTTTTCAACATGCTCACAAACTGTTTATTAACCCCCTTCAAAAAAAAGATAATCTTACTACTCTGCTCAATTTCTCTAATATTGTTGTTGACACCATCAAACTATTTAATTGCATAGCTCTTGTCGTGATTGAAACACAGGTAGGAAAAATGGAAGTCTTACCTAATACCTTAGAACTTTTTTGACAGTAAATATTCAAGAATAGTTTAGTTAGTTGACTGATTGTTAGTCACAAGATATTCTCCTGTTGCCATTGCTGTACTTAGCTAGATATAGGAGATGTGTGGCCTGCCCTATCCAAATATATCAGATTGATCAGGATCTAGAGAGCAAGAGCATGATTGAATTATAATTTGAAATGATTCTTTGTAGTCTTCCATTTCCCAGAGTCTGTAGGGTTCTATATTCACCTTGGATAGTTGCAGTTTGGTGGTCTATGTGCAATGAACTGATTCCTTGGAGATGGAAGTAAATATCACTGCTTGCCTCAAGGGAACTGCTGAAGGTGAGAAGTGAACAAACCCAGAATTGATGAAAATAGATGGGAGCTCCTATGGTCTGGGTGTGAGAGCCAGGAGAACACCCACTGCCTAGAGATAATGAGAAGCTAGCAGGGCAAGCTATTTGCCACCTTTTCCAAGCAAATAAGAACTTGATTGTAAGACTGGATGAAACCAAATTACGCACATCTTGGGTTCATGCAGGCCTTTATTTTTAAGTATTAATAGAAGGACCAGTTCCCTGAGAATCAAAGCTGGGGGCCATTTTCAGGGAAACTCTTTAATCTTAGATGATGGGTTGAGACAGAACACACTTTGTTCTGTGGATATCTTTTTCTTCTTTCTTCTTCCTTTTTTCTTGGCTGCTCTAAATGGCACCATCAATTTATTAACCACTTTCACCTCTAAAATGCCCTTATCCCCATAATTAACCAGCTATCAGTGTAGTTGAAAAGATTTTTTATTCTCTTCTCTATATGTGCCCTCTGCTATCAAAGTAACTTATCTGAGTGCTATCAGTTGTGAGCTGGAAACACCTTAAAGACAGCTTGATGCATGTCCATTTAATTTATCCTATACTATATAATAGTGTTATGAAAAAAGGAGAAAGGGAAAGTGAGATCAAGTCTAATTTTTGGAGAGCTGCAACATATCTTCAATATCCAAATAGAGGCTGGCCTTGGAGAAATGTGGAAGTCACACCAAAGTTTTGTTATCCCTTCATGGAGTCTTTTTTTCCAGCCAAGGTAGCATGTTAAATTGTGCCCTATTTGTGATATCTCAAGAACTCCAAGGTATCACATATATTGCGACCATACTCCCATCTTACCTCCATTTTTTAGAATCCCTATCTTCCTTTAAAATAACTCTGCTCTAAGCTGCCACCTGCTTCTTGAGTTCTGATTTCATCAAAAATTAGATATTCCCCTCAACATTCTCTTTCGTCTCTTGTCTGCCTCTTGTCTGTCTCTGTGTCTCTGTCTCTCTCTGTGTCTCTTTCTCCATCTCTGTCTCTTTTTATTTCTCCTTCTCCATCTTTTTTTCTCTATTTCTGTGTCTCTTTCTGTTTCTGTGTCTCTCTTTGTGTATAAATCTCTCTCTCCATGTCTCTCTGTATGTCTCTATATGTGTCTTTTCCCTGTTTGTCTTTCTGTGTGTGTCTCTCTCTGTATGTCTCTCTTTGTATGTTTCTCTGTCTCTCTGTTTTTGTCTCTTTCTGTCTCTGTCTCTTTCTGTATCTCCCTGTCTTTCTCTCCCATT
>JAJPUD010012487.1:0-49090 GCA_023553655.1 Myrmecobius fasciatus | reverse complement strand
ATTCTCTGGACCATACTTTGAGAACTACAAGAGCCTCCCTACCTCTAGTTCTCCTGCCCTTACTCCGATCCATCAGCTACCAGGCTGCCAAAATGACTTTGTGACCATGGCACCTGTCCCACCCAAGAAAACCACAGTGCTACCCTATTACATCCAGCATCAAATACAAATTACTCTGTTTGACACCTAAAGCTCTTCATAACCCAGTCTCTTACCTTTCCTGTCTTTTTATACTGAACCCTCCCCTACTGGATTCACCCAATTCTCACCTCTGGGTCCAAGAAACTAGACATGGACAGCAGCCACATCCCAGTAAACCGTCTCAGCAGACGGGAGGATGAGTGTGTCCAATAGGACTCAAACCCTTTGGTGAGTTACAGGGGTACCTACTCAAGGATGTGAAGCCTTTCCCTGGCAGAATGGACGATTGGGAACGATATGCTCCAATGACCAAAGGCGCTGAAGCAGGCGCCCGGTCAGACATCAAAGGCACCAAGGTCATTCTGGGCCATTGCTAGTCATCTTGACTTCTGTCTTGTCACTGACCTTTAAAGACTCAGGGAGAGTGAGCAACTCTGTCTTACTTAAGTACACTACCCATGAGTCAAGACTTCACCCATGAAGTTTTTTGAGCACCGAGGGCAAAGACCACGACCACCTACTTGAGATAGGATTCAGCAGTTCTTGCCCCTTGCTCCATCTCCTGGGATGCCCCAGGCTTCGGATGCCCTGGAGCCCAGCGTGTTCTCCTTCACTTTCCCTTCTCAGCATCCCTGGATTCCTTCACAACTTATCTCAAAGCCCTCCTACTGCAATAATCCTTTCCATTATTAGATTGTAAGCTCCCCAAGAGTAAGGATCTTTGGGGGGGGCCCTTTGTTGATATCCCCAGTGCTTGGCACATAGTTAAATGCTACATAAATATTTATTATTATTGTTGTTGTAATTGGGGAGGGAGAAGAGGGGAATAAACAAATAGGTGGATAACTCCAACAAAAAAATAATATAATATACATATATTGGATTTAACATATATTTTAACATGTTTAACATATATTGGATTACTTGCCATCTAAGGGAAGACGTGAGGGGAAGAAGGGGAAAACTGGAACATAAGGTTTTGCAAGGGTCAAAGTTGAAAAATTATCCATGGATATGTTTTGAAAATAAAAAGCCTTAATAAAACAAAACAAATAATAATGTGATAAGAGTGATGGTATTGTGGAAAGATGTCTGAATTTGAATTCAAATCCCCTTTCTGCTACATGACTTTGGGCAAGCCATTCCACTTTACTTAGTACAGTGGATAGAACTCTCACCTTGGAGTCAAGAAACTATGACTAGCAAGCCCATCTGAGACTCAGTTTCTACCTCTATAAAATGGGAATGAAGAGAGCATCCATCTCTCTAGTGGACAGAATTTGTACCCTGCCTCAGACACCCATTAGCCATGTGGCCGTATCTCAGTGTCTTCATCTGTTAAATCAGAATAATCACTACTTTATATCATACAGCACAATAAAATCTTAATAGGAACTTTCTCACCCAAGAGTTGTGAGGATCAAATGTTCTCCAACCCTTAAAGAACTTTCTAAGTGTCGCCCACTTTAAGTTCAGCCCCAGAGCGAGTAATAATAATTCCAATTCCTATAATGCTTGAGGTTTACCACCACCCTAGGAAAGTCCTTGATTTGCAGGGAGGGTCAGTCTCATTTCCTATGGCAACCCCATGTAGTCCCCCACCCTCACTCCCTCAGTACTCACGTCCACCTCCTCTGTGCTATTGATGCCTTCCTGGAAAGTCAGAAAGCTGGAGTTTCCTGTCACCTGGGCAGCTGGGCCAGCCCCCTGCACAGGGGATATTTCTCTTAGGAGGAGACACAGCCAACTTAGCAGCTGGAAGTGGCTCAGGGCCCGGCTGCCCCTCATGCCAGCGGTTATCCTGCCCCGTCGTGGAGCTGCCCTGATCTTCGGAGGCTGGACCTTCGACTTCAACTAGTCGGCAGGTCCAACAGCCTGGGGAGGGAGGAAAGAGAATATTCTGGGGAACAGGAAGAAGGCTTCTCCCCCACTTCTAAAAAGCAGAAAACCGTTTTGAAAATCATGTGCAAGGAGCTCACTATTTCTCAATCTCTTGGTGAAAAGAAAAGAGTCTTTTGGGGAGACCACAAACTGCTTCTGTCTCTTTGTACAGAGAGCTATAATGGTCAGCACTTTAAAACACTGCTTTGGGATATCTGGGAGGAACCAGAATAACCCTGAGGCTCACTCAGGCCACCCAAGCCTCCAAGGCTCCAACCAGCTCCTGGAGGCTTGGCTATGTTTTCTGTAGCTCAGATGTGGATTTTAAGATATTCAAAATCTTACAAAAAAATCAATGTTGAAAATGATCTTTCTATGTAATTGAAAACAAAATACTATTGGATGGAAACCAAAATCAAATGAAGCTAAAAAAAAAAAAAGATTTACAAAGATTAATTTTACATGTCATCTCATTTGATCCCTCTATGAGGGGTGCTCATTTTACTGAAGGGGAAACTGAATTAGTAAATGACTAATACAAGAACTGAACTCAGATTTTCCTGTGTTCAAAGTCCAGCACTCATCCCGAATCTCCCAGATGCCCCTCTTTTTCAGGACCAGAGCTTTAGAATTAGAAAGAGCCTTAGAAACCATATAGCTTCATTTACACGAGAGGAAACTGAGGCACAAAAATATTAATTGACTTGTCCAGGGTTACACAGCTTGTAAATGAAGATGGGTTTGAAGCCAAGTCCTTCTGAGCCTTCCAAAGAACTCTGGAGACCATGGAGCCCATTTTATAGACCAGAAACTGAAGTACTGCAATGTTAAATGGCTTGCCCAGGGTCACATAACTATCAACAATCTGAGGCAGAATTTGAAGCCTTATCTTGATTCCACTAATCCAATCATTCTGGTCCTCAGCCATTCCAGTAAGAGTTCTCCAGGCTCCCAAGGTGACCCCCCTTATCCTTAACCTGATTGTACATTCTCCTCTGCTTGAGCACTTCCTATTAGTAATACTTTTTTGATGGCTGCACTGGAAAGATTATTTAACCCACCCCAGGGTTACTGCCTAGCCTCCCCAGACCCCATTCAACATTTTTTAAAGCACCAACATTATGAATGGAAAGGAGTCAAAACTTAAGGCCCTTGCCCAAAGATTATTTTATGGAGAACTTACACAGGGCAAGCACTCACAAGGTGGTCAGAAAAAGGGAGACCAGGACACTCTCAAGGTATCTTTTAAAAACTTTAGAATTGATTGTATGACATGGGAGACACTGGCACAGAACAGCCCAGCGTGGCGTGCCCTCATCAGAGATGCTCTATGAGCAAAGCAGAATTGAATTATCTCAGAGGAAATATGAGATGCCCAAAGTTACCCCAATGTGGATAGGGACTATTTGTGTCCCATCTGTGGCAGAGTGTTCCGAGCTCGTGTTGGTCTGTTCAGTCACCCTTGGACACACTGTGACTCAACTCTAACATAGTGAGGTCATTTTGGTCCTTTTCAAGAAGGATGGGTCAATAACCAGGACCATTGCCTCTTAGGACATAGAGGTACAGGACAGAATAAAGGTGTTACAAGGAAGATGTTACCTAATACTCCCTGAGGGCATACCCTAGCTTAGATTCAACTGCTCCCTCAGACCAAGCAGACTGGGTATGAAGGAGAGATATACCAGAGGCATCTGCTGAGTTTTTTAATTATTTATTTCATGGGGAAGAATTAGGTTAGATTGTGTCCTTTGTTTTCCAAGAGAACCAAAATATAGAGTTGAGTCACAGTGTGTCCAATGGTGGCTCTGAATGCTCTGCCACAGGTGGGACACAAATAGTCCCTATCAACATCTGGGGTGGACTTTCTAACTTTGCTCATCTCATATTTCCTCTGAGCTAATTCAATTCTGCTTTGCTCAGAGAGCACAGCATCTTCACAGATGAGGGTACTTCATGCTGGGCCATCCTGTGCCAATTTCTCCCATGTCAAACAACCAATTCTAAAGTTCTTGAGAGTGTCCTTGTGTTACTTTTTCTGACCACCTTGTGAGTGCTTGCCATGTGTAAATAAATTCTCCATAAAATAAGTCTTTTTACAAGCATACATTTGGCATTTGAACAAGGTGACTGGTCTAGTGGAGGAATTACAGGGTGAGAGCCTAGTCTAAGACAGAGTTTAAATGACTTGCTCTTGGGATCACATAGCTAAACTGTGTCAGAAGAGTGATTTGAACCCCCCAGGCCTTCTGTCCTGCAAGACCAGCTTGGAGAATTCTCATTCCTTTGCCTGAGCTGCTGGTTTCATAATTGTTCTTTTTTTAGGTCATCCCAACCAGTCATTTGTGCAATGACAGGCTTTTGTTCAGTAGTTTTTCAGTTAAGTCTGACTCTTCAAGACCCCATCTGGGGTTTTCTTGGCAAAGATACTGGGGTGATTTGATTTGCCATTTCCCTCTCCAGGTAACATTACAGATGAGGAAACTGAGGTGAAGATACTTGCCCAGGATCATACAATGAGGAAATGTCAGGGGTCAGATTTGAACTCAGGAAGAGGAGTCTTGCTGACTCTAGGCCCTGTACTCTATCTATCCTCTGCCCCCCTAAGACTGATACCCCAGGAAACTAGCCAATAGAGCACTGGAGACCAAAAAGCCATTTCTGGCTCTGCCTTTAATTCAGTCTCACAAAAACCCTGTTTCTTTTCTGATGATTAACTTCCTTCTTTGTAAAATGAGAATTAAAAAGAGAGCAGGGGATTTATGGGACTTAAAAAAACAAAACAAAACCAAGCCTTATTTCGATAAATATAATTGATCTCCTTTGAAATTCTATATATTTTACCTTAGGCGTTTAAAACAGGATTCTGAGAAGGGGATCCTCTAGGTCTCTCCAAGCTGCCCAAGGGACCCCAGATTTAGCAGATCCTTAAGGGCTCCTCCAACAGACGGGGGAGGGAGGAGGACACAACTACCCAAGCTAATCACTCTTGATAAATCACTTCAGCATCCCTTAGAGTCTTTGCCAGTGGCTCAGACAACTTCCAGCAGGGTCATGGCCTTTTGAAATTGGGGCTGGGAAGTCTCCCCTTCTCAAGCACCCCAATCCCTATTTCTCTCCCTCCTCCAAACTTCCCGAGTCAGGGACTTTGCAAAGAAAGTGGGGCGGAAGGGGAGGAGGGGCTAAGACAGCTCCCAGGTTGCAAGTTAGGAGAACCCGCAAACTTGACCCAAAGTGGATCTGGGGTGTGTCCTAGCGCTTGCCTGGAGGAGGAGCTGGCAGAGGAAACAACTTTCGGTCTCCGTTCCGGGATCCCAGACCGGATTCCCCAGCAATATTCCCGAATGGAGGGGGCGGCCCACCCCGGCCCTCTGCTCTCGCTCTCTTCACCCCACTGGAGGAGGGCACAATCTTCTGCCCTCTCCCCTTCCCGTTTGTCCCCCACCCCGTTTCCTCGCAAAGAAGCGGGGCTTATCTGCTCCTTCCATAGCGGCGGTGGGGTGCCCACCCAGTCTCTCCGAAGGGAAGAGGGGTCCACCTCCACTGGAGGGAACTCACCCCGTCTCTCCCACAGGGAGAGGGATACCTTCCCCCTGTCTTCTCTAACCCCTACCGGAGCCGGCTCACCTCCCGTTTCCTACACCGCAGGAGACCGCCAGGCCCCCTATAATCCCGCTGCCCCGGGGAGTCTCCTGTCCCCCCCACACACATTAGAGGGGGGCCTCAGCCCTAGCCCCCTCCCGCCCCCGTCCCCGTCCCCGTCCCAAGACTCACCTCCAGCTCGCATGGCCCCCTGCCCACAGTCTGCCCGGCCCGACTGGGCTGGCGCAGTTCCACGCTGCCGCCTCCTCTTCCTCCTCCCCCCCCGCCCCCCGGCCCGGCCCAGTCCCCTCCCCACTAGGCCCTGTCCCACCCACTCGGCTCCCTTCCTCCGGCTCCTTAAAGGGGGCCCGCGAGCCACACGACCTTCAACTTGGCTGAGCACGCCCAGCCCCCCGCGCTCTTGCTCCGAAGCCCCGTGCTGCCAGTTGGCTTCTGGTTCAGAAAAGCAAGGATATGGTCCAGAGGCAGATGGAGAGCTTTCCCGCCCCCTCGGGCCACCTACCATAAAATCTACAGGCTAGTTTGGAAGGTCTAGGTCCAGCTCCTAGCAATGGGGGCGGGGGTGGGACTAGAGGGAACCTAAAATCTCCTCCCTGACTTGGGAGGAGAGAGTGAGAGGAAATCCCGGGGGTCCGGGATGCTCCGGACCCAAGATCGCCTCTTCCCTGAGCTAGGAGTGCCCGTATTGTTCCTTTGGGTTGCCCTTTCTAAGCTCCTATTTTAAAATGCAGGGAGACTAAAAATATGGAATTGAGAGGGCGCTCCCCCCAACACACTTTCTTTACAGATGTGATGGGCTAGGGGTGTGGATATTGTCACTCAAGTTTTGTTGAAGGGCTGTTTTCTCCTTTGTTGCAAGGGATGGCTTTCTAGGTGGTTGGAGGTCTGAGAAAAGATTTCTTCAAAAATAAGCGCTATAAAAATAAAACACATCAGCAAACATTAATTTTTTAAAAAATGGAGACCACCGCAGCCCTCCATCTCAAAGTATATTACAAAACCATCATCATAAAGACAATTTGATGCTGTTTAATTTAAAAAAAGGGAAGGAGAAGGGGAACAAACACCTACTATGTGCCAGACAATAGGACTAAGCACTTGACAAATACATCATTTGATCCTCACGATAACCCAAGAGAGTAGGTGCAATTATTATTATTCCATTTTCCAGTTTAGAAAACTAAGGCAACCAGAGATAAAATGACTTGACCAATGATGAATAAGTGAACAGATTAGGTACAAAATAAGCAGAAGCAAACAAAGTAACAATGTTCCATAAACCCTAAGAACTGAAGTAAGGACTCACTATTTGGTGGGGAGGAAACCTAATGGGAAAATTGGAAGCTTTTTGGCAGATATTAGGTCTAGACCACAGCTCTCACCAAATAAACCAGAATATACTCCAAATGGATACAAACCTTAGATTTAAAAGGTATTTTGTAAGCAAATTAGAGGAGTGAGGAAGAAATTATCTTTTTGTTCTATGGAAAGGGGAAGAGTTCACGAGCAAATGAGGGATAGAGAAGTCAACAAACTTTTTTTTTTTAATGTTTCTATTTTATTTTCAACAAACATCTATTAGGCATAATCCTGTACTAAGTTTTGGGAACAGAGAGAAAAGGCAAATAGAGACAGATAAATAACTACTTACAAACAAGATTAAATTGAATACAATTCAAGAATATATTGAGATACAAGAATACAAGAATAAATTGAAATAATCTCAGAGGGAAAAGGACTAACATTAGGAGGATCTTGGAAAAACTTCTTAAAGAGGGTGGAATTTGAGTTAATATTTGAAGGAAAACATCTCTAGCCAGGAGAGGGAGATGAGGAAAGAAAGAAATGGACATTTTGGATCATATAAAATTATACAGACAAAACCAATGCAGTAAAAATTAGGAGGAAACCAGGTAATTGGGAAAAATACCTCTCCAGCAAGTTCTTCTGATAAAGGTTTCATATGCAAGATATGTAAGCATAATATTAAGAGCTATTCCCCAATAAATAAATGATCAGAGGATGTGAATAGTTTTCGGAAGAAGAAATGCAAGCTACCAACAGCGAGGTGAACAAACTCTCCATAAAAATTAGGGAAATTAAAATTAAGACAACTTAAGTTCTAACACCCATTATATCATCAAAGATGAGGAAAGAAGAAAATGGTAAATATTGGAGGGATTGTTGGAAAAATGAACATGACCCTTCCGGAAAGTAATTGGAAACTATGTCCCTCAAAATCACTAACCTGTGCAGCTTGACCAGCTATCTCAATACTAGGCCTATACCCCTAAGAGAGGAAAAAGATTCATGTTATAGCATAGTAACCCCAAATTAGAAACTAAAGAGAAATTATTGGAAAATGAAAATACAAATGATGGTAGGTAAATGTAATAGGAATATTTTTGCTCCTTAAGAAATGACAAAATGGACGGTTTCAGTGGAAATTGGAAAGAGCTTCATGAGCTGGTGCAGAGTTAAGAGAGCAGAACTAAGAAAATAATCCATACAAAGACAATAACACAGAGAAAAACAAAAGAATTATGTTCTTCATGATTTTACACGTATTGCCTTCTCATTGGATGAGGGAGGAGCTAGACAGAAAGAGAATTAGAACTGAAAAATTAAAAAGAATGTTTAAAATAATGTTTAAAAAGAAAGAAAGAAAGAAACAACTGAAGAACTCTGCTCAGTGCAAGGATCAATCATTGATACTGGAGGACTGATGAGGAAGCAGCCTTTCCATTACCTGCCCATGGGGAAATGGACCAGGGTCACAGAACAGGACATATATTTTTGGACATGGCCAGCAAGGGAATTGGTTTTATTTGACTATACATAATTGTTATGAAGGTCTTTTATTTTCTTTTTCTATTTCTCAATTGGGAAGAGTGGGAGGGAGAGAAAATAAATGCTTAGTAATTTTCTTCTAATGCAGTCAGGACATTATTAGAGAAATGGCCAAAGCATGTGAATAGTTTTCAAAGAATTACAAATTATCAATGACCACATGAAAACAGTAAGAGAAATTCAACTAAAAATGGCTTGGAGGCTTCACTTCTATACCCTGCAAATTATCAAAGATAACCAAGAAGAGCAAGGCAGTGTGGAGAAAGAGAAATAGAGACAGAGCTGCCATGAACTTGAAGTCCTGCCAGTGACACAGACAGACCAGCCGTATGACCCCAGACAAATCATGTCACCTCCAAGTCTTCTGGAAATTTAAGAGTTTTCTTTGTTGCAGAACAGGTTGCCACTTGCATTGTCATAGAGACTTTCCTCACTAGAAAGTTCCTTGCATTCATGAAATCATGGCAATGGTCAGAAAAAAAATGTAAACAAACCAGAAGCAGCCAGTTGGAGGATGTAGAAAGATAGACAATAGATCAAGAACACTTATTAAGCACTTACTGTGTGCCAAGCACAGGGCAGATTGCTGGGTATATCAAGGAAAAGCAAAATCTGAAATCCCTGCCTTCCAATAGAGTAACTTCTAACTGGGAATACAACATATACTATGTACATACAAGATACAAACAGAGGATATGAAAAGTAATCAAGCAGTTATTAAGCACCTACTGTGTATGCATGGTTAAATGTTTACAGATGGATCATTAGGCAAGGCAATTTGCTAAGTACCTACTATGCTACCTATCAGACACTGCACTAAGCACTGGATATACAAATATGAAGAAACAAAGTTCCTCTCCTCAAAAAGCTTACACTCTAATGGGGGAAGATAGCACACACACACACACACACACACACACACACACACACACACACACAGAAAAGAGAGGAAGAACACCAGGGTAGGCACCCATGGTGCCTGCTAAAGCATAGAAAATCAGAAGCAGAGTTGGGAGAGAAATGAAGGACTGACCTCCTCAGAAATGGAGATCTGGGAAGAAATTCACCCAAAAGAGAAGGGGAGCCAAGCAAGGCAGAGAGACGTTGGGGGAAGAGGTCACAGGTACTGAGGACAGTACAGAAAATATAAAGAAAGGCACCAAGGAGAGCTCTGCCCTCAAGGAGCTCCCAGGCTAATGGAGGGAGCTGTCCACCATGAGTCAATAAAGTGTTTCCTGGAACTGGGGATAGTCTCAGGGAAGGCACCATTGTTAAGAAGGAAGGGGAAAGGCTGCTTGAAGCAGGTGGGGTTTTACCTGGGACCCAAAGGAAAGCATACCAAGCATGTAGCACAGCCCAGGAAAAGGTTTGGAGGCTGGAGATGGACGGTGTTGTTTGTGTGAAGAATAGCAAGGGGGGGTCACTGGATCAGAGAGTAGGCTGGGTATGTTTGCTGGAAAGGGAAGGACTAACAGCTGGGGTAGATGGGAAAGACCTCCTGCAAAAGGAACATTTAAACTGAGTGCTGAAGGAAGCCAGGGAGAATATACACCCACATAGAGTGCACATAAATATAAAGGCATATATACACAGACAGAGAGAGATAGAGATAGAGGCACAGAGGGAGACAGAGATGGAGAGAATATGTTTATTGTTGTTGTAGTTCAGTATTTTCAATCACATAATCTCAAAGGGGGTCACATATATAGCAACTATAAACACATGCATATATACAAGGTGTGTATATATAAACATTTGCATATACATGGAATACATCAATACATTTATACAGATATCATACATATAAATATATGGAGTGTATGGAGTGTGACCTGGTGTAGCTCCTAGGGAAGATGGAGCAATAACCTTAAAACTAGCTGGTCTTTAATTCCACAAACATTGCATATTCAGATAATAACAAAGTTTCTGAGACAATGATAGTATGCATATGAGACCACTCCTTAACTCCACCTCTAATTCCACTTCTCAATTCTATCTCTAAGCCATAAAATTAGCATACCAGTGATGGAAAGCACCCTAACTTTTTTTTTTTCTATCAGTTTATCTTCTTGCTCCTGGTTCTTTGCTAACTTCTTGCCCCTTAACTTGGAGACAAACTGAATTTGTGAATTCTTTCATCTTATCTCTGACACTGACCTGGGAACACTAGCATTGTTGGGGTATCTTATGCCTTAACATAATTCAAAAGTGTCAATTCTGCAGCAATCAACTTTCCTTATAATCCAACTCTCACAACCATACAGTACTACTGTAAAAATCATAGCTTTGACTATATGCACTTTTGTTGGCAAGGTAATACTCTACTTTTTAACATACTATTCAAGTTTGCCAAAGCCTTCCTTCCAAGGAGCAAGTGTTTTTTATCTGCTCTATCTGCAGCATTCTTTGAGCCCAAGAATATAAAATCTTCCATTTCTCTTCCCTCTATTTTCTAGGAATTAATGGAACCAGTTGCCAAGATCTTAGGATTTGTTTATTTGTTTGTTTGGGTTTTTTTTTTTTTTTTTTTTGATTAAAGTTCAAATCACCTTTTATATTCTCCTTTTTCACCCTGGATAGTTTTCTTAATTCTTCATTTTTTCCATCACAAAATGATATTGTTTGCATATCTGAGATTGTTGCCTTTTAAATGTTGTCAACATTGTCATTTGGCGGCACTATCTTCTTTGTCTTTGCCCATTTTTCTTTGTTGGATGGAGCAAATTCCAGTGGAAGAAAGAAAGCACTTCCAAAAATGACAGAGATATAATAACAAAAATTTAAAATAAACATATTTTAAATGTATTTTTAAAATTCTGACTTTTGATTCACCCAGCCTGGCATTTCATATGATTTGCTTTGCATATAAGTTAAATAAATAAGGTGACAGTATACAGCCTTGTTGTACTTCTTTTCCAATCTCAAACCAATCAGTTTCATGTTCAGTTCTAATTGTTGCTTCTTGGCCCACACACAGGTTACTCAGATAACAAGAAAAATGATCTGGGACTCCCATCTCTTTGAGGGCTTGACACATTTTGTTGTGATCTACACAGGCAAAGGCTTTAGTGTAGTCAATAAAGCAGAAGTCCATTTTTTGGTAGAACTCCCTTGCTTTCTCCATAATCCAGCAAACATTGACAATTTGGTCTCCAGTTCCTCTACCTTTTCGCCTATACGGCCTTTGTATAGGTTACATATAAACATATATAAAAACACATAGAATACATATAAATGCATACACACACATATATATATATATCATCCAATATCTATAAATACACACACACACACCCACATATATATATATATATATATACATTTACCCAATATCATTGTGCAGTCAGAAATTATGAATATAAAGAATTCAGAGCATCTTACAAACATTTCTCTGACCTATAAAGTGCTGGAAACTCTGGGTTAATGAAAAACTAGCATATTCTAGCACCTAGAACAGATGATGAAGCACCTCTTTCCTGGTGAGAGGTTGGGGGTCAGGTGGGGTGATTTAGATGAGGTTGAGGGAATCTGTTCTTACCCCCCAACTCTTAGATGTTGTCAACATTGTCATTTGGCATCACTACCTTTGTCTTTGCCCATTTTTCTTTGTTGGATGGAGAAAATTCCAGTGGAAGAGAGAGAGTACTTCCAAAAATGACAAAGAAATAATAACAAGAGTTTAAAATAAACATATTTTAAATGTATTTTTTGAATTCTGATAGTTTTTCCCCCCAATTACATGTAAAGGTAGTTTTCAACATTCACATTTATAAGATTTTAAGTTCCATATTTTTTTCCCTCCCTCCTTCCTCTCCCCTCTCCCAAGATGACAATCAATTTGATATAGGTTATATATGTACAATCATAATAAATCTATTTAAATAGATATTTATTTAAATTTTAAAATATTTTGAACAAATTTTTGCAATAGTTATTTAAATATTAAATATGTATTTACTGAAACTTTACATTTAAAAATATTTTGAACAAATTTTAAAATATTTATTTAATTTTTAAAAATAAAAATAAAATGTAAAGAAGGAGTGAAAGAGGCACAAAAGCACAAAGCACAAAAGATGGGAGATGAGGACCGTGAGGGGAAAAGGTTTTGTCAACTTTCTAACTTTCCTTAACTAAGCTGCAGACTTTAGCTGACTGGTTTTCAGAGCTGGAAGGAAACTCTGGGACCTGGTGATCATCCTCTAAGCACTTATTAAGCTATGGGTTAGAGATGGAGTGCAGCTTCTAAGGGAAATGTAGCAATAACCCTAAGGTCCCCTAGCCTTGGGAGTAATGTAGTTATATATTTCTTCCCCTCACTTTTAGGGAAGATATAGCAATAAACCCCAAGGTCCCCTGGCCTTAGGAGTGCTGTAGTTCTACAAATGTTGCTGGCTGTCAGACAACAATGTTTGTCAATAACCCTAAGATCCCCTGGCCTTGGAAGTGCTCTAGTTCCACAAACATTGCTGGCTGTCAGATAACAATCTGTTGGACAATGATAACAAAGTTTCTGAGACAATAAGGAGATGCAGACCACTGGTGTTCAAAGGAGACCCCAAAAGATTGGGGTTGCAGACCAATGTCACAAGATATCTCAAAAGAATTTGCAGGCTTGATTCCATCTCCAAGTCAAGGGACAAAGTTTATTATAATTTTAAAGCTGATTGAAGTGGGTTAAGTTCCAAAAGAATTTAGCAAAGCATCAGGAGCAAGAAGACAAATTTATAGGGAAAAGTTACAGACACCAGGAGCTTTTTGTTACTTATTTGCTAATTTTATGGCTTACAGGTAGGTTTGAAGGGTGGTCTATTCACTATTATCTCAAGAACTTTGTTATCACTGACAAACAGATTGTTTAAATTTGTAGGACTATATTATGGTATTTCTAAGGCTATGAGACTTTAGCATTATTGACAGATTGTTAAAATCAGGGGCCCTCGGGATTACTACTATATTTCCCCTAGAAATTGCACCCCATCACGTATCAGACCACTTCTCAAATTATTTTGGAACTTAGCCTGCTTCAATTGGCTTTACAATTATAATAAACTTTGCCCCTTGAGTTGGAGATGGATTCAAGCCTTTTGAGACATCTCCTAACGCCAGTCTGGAACCCCAACCTTTTGGAGTCTCCTTTGAACCCCAACATTAGGAATTATAGTAGGGAGATACAAAGACAGAGAATGAAACAATCCCTGCTCTGAAGAAGCTTGCATTCTAATGGGGGAGAGAGTAAGTACACAGATAGATATATGCAACATAAATATAAAGTGAATAAATACAGATAATTACAAGGGAAGTTTGGGAAGAAGGGGTGACACCATTAGCAAGTGAGGGAAACCAGGAAAGATTTCATGTAGATCAGAACTTCTTAAACTTTTTCTATTTGCAACACTTTTTTACCCAAGGAATTTTTGCATGACCCTGGATATATCAGCATATAAAATAGGTTTACAAATCAAACACTTACTGATAATAGATCATAATTTTGTGACCCCTACATTCAGTTACATAACTTCATAAAAAACCTCAATCCACAGTTTAAGAAACTTTGATGTAGATGATGGTGCTTGACTCTAGAAGTAAAAAAAAAAAAAAAAGTATTCCATGAGGCAGAGGTGAGGTGGAAGAATTTCCTGGGCATGTGGAACAGTCAGGGCAAACACTCGGTAGTTAATAAGAGATAGTGGGCCATGTGTTCACATAGAAATATAAAATCAAAGAATGTCGGAGTTGTAAGAAACATTAACAAAGTGGAGATGGAGAATGACAAATACCACATAAAATAATTCAAAGTATAGTCGATGAGTCAGTTAATGAGCATTTATTAAGTGCCTACTATGTACCAGGCACTGTTAAAAACATTAAATGTAAAAACATAATAACGGGATATTGACTTATTCCAAGGTTTCTATCTGAAGTCTATCAAAAAAAGGATGAGAAGCTAATAATATTAAGATGTTAAGAAAGTGGTAAAAGTTTGCAAAGCACTGTTCTTATCTCATGGGCAGTGAGGTAACCTTCCTCCCAACCACTCTATGAAATATTACAGATATTGTTATCTCTATTCTATAATTAGCCATCAATAGGCATTTATTAAGATCCTAGGTGTGTCAGGTACTATGGTAAACCCTGAGGGCAGAAAGAAAGACAAAGAAATTAAGATGCAAAAAAAAAATTAAGATTTAAAGATTTTAATTCAACTCCAAAGATTTGCTTCACATCACATATATCTGGGGCTCTTTGGGAACAAAGTTAGCTGCTCACTTTACCTGCCTTTGCCTGAGGAAGCAAAAGGCTGGATGTGGGGATCAAAGTTCTTCCTCCCCTCCCCTAACCAGCCTCTCAGATTGTAGAAAGGGCCACTCTGCTCTTTGATGTCTGGAATTCTGTTTGAATTCTTACCTTCAAGATAAAAATAAAAATAGTCTGAGAAACCACTCTCAGGAAGCTTCATATTGAATAGGCTTTCCCATTCAGGAAACCTGCATTTTAATAAAACTTAACATAAAGGACATAGACAGAAATCAGGAAAGGTCTCATGGATATGACAGAATGAGGAGGGTTCTTTTTTATTTTTTTCCTTCATTTTCCATTGGTTTATTCATTCATTTACTTATTTGTTTATTTTTATTCATTTATTTTCTTATTTACTTGTTTTGTTTGTTTGTTAGCTTTTAAAAGCCGTGGCACTAGGTGATGTAGTAAATAGAGTATCAGCCCTGGAGTTAGGAGAATCTGAATTCAAATCCAGATACTTAATAACTGTGTGATGTCAAAAGTCCCAGACCATTATTTCGAGGTGTCTCAAAAGAATTTGCAGAGTTGAAGCCATCTCCTAGTCAAGGGCAAAGTTTATTAAAAGCAATATGACATCATTACTTAGTGGACTGAATTCTAAGGAAATTCCGTTTAGAAGTGGTACTAAGGAAATACATCTATACAACTTTCAATCATAGATATGTTAATTCTATATCTGAAGGGCAGGGCTAAGAAGTAATCTCCAAGTGAATTAAGGATGATCTTCAGATAGATTGGGTTTGCTCAGTTTCCTGAGGCAGATTCCAAAGCCAGAAGACTAAAGACTCATTAGAATAGAAGCCCCAAGGTCAGGGGACCCTAAAATCACATTACATCAATGAGATTATAAAAAAAAAAAAAAAAGTGCTGCATTTGGAATTGGGAAGACAGGTTGAAATTTCTAAAAACTGTAATTAAAACAAAATTCTGAACTAAACAACTACCAAAACAACAACAGCAAAATGAACTTTTCTATATATAGAACAAGAAAAGATGATCTTAAAGAAAATCATTCCCATCAAGGTTGTCAGAAAGGTTGTTTGAAGATGCTAACTAGACAGTTTTAGAGAATGGAGTTCTAGACAATAGAGACTGATAAATAGTAAGGCCTTAAAATATTCTATACAAAGAAGAATTAGTTTCCACTTGATAATCTTTTGTGTTTTTGATTTTAGCTAATAATAGCACAATTGGATCCCACCCAGCATTTCCAGATTGGAGAAGGGAATAAGTTGGTTGTCTACTTCACCTTAGGGCTTTCTTTCCTTCTTTTCTTTTTTTTCCTTCTTTCCTTCCTTCCTTTCTTCCTTCCTTCCTTCCTTTCTTCCTTTTTTCCTTCCTTCCTTCCTTTTCCCCTTCCTTCCTCCCTCCTTCTTTCCCTCCCCTTCCTTCCTTCTTTCCTTCCTTATTTTTATTTTTTTGGAGAAGACAACATTGTGTCTGGCTTTCTTTCCCCACATATCCCTACATCCATTGGGAAAAGTAAAAACAAAAATTCTTATAGCAAATAAATAGTACAAAACAAATTTACATATAAGTGATGTTCAAAATTGTGTGTCTCGTTTTTTACCTTGAATCCTTCAGAATATTCAGCAGAAGATCAATTCAATTCAACAAAATATTTGTTAAATCCACTTTATGCCAGGCATTGTCCTGAACGTTAGGGATACAGAAAACTGCAAAATATAGTCCCTGCTCGCAAGGACCTTATAATCTAAAAGGGAAAATATCATGCAAATACATTCAAAGCAAACTATTTAAGATCAAGCTTCATCTTTGTCCTCGGGGTTGGTTATTGAATAGATCAGAGTCTTTCTTTGCTACAACAAAAGGGTTCAAATTTCACACTTGCTGTGTGACAACCCTAGGCAAGATACATAACCTTTCTGAGCCATAGTTTCCTTATCTATAGTAACCTATAACAATAAAACACACATGGAAAATGCCATCTGCATCCACAGAGAGAACTAAGGAGAGTGAATGTAGATCAAAGCTTAGTATTTTCACTTTTGTTGTTGTTGTTATGGTTATTTGTTTGTTTGGTTTTTTTATTCTCATGGTTTTTTTCTTCTTTTGATCTGATTTTTCTTGAAGAGCATAAAGAATATGAAAATATTTTATTTTATTTTTTTATATTCTATTTTTTTATTAAAGCTTTTTATTTGTATAACATATGTATGGGTAGTTCCCCAACATTGATCTTTACAAAGCTTTCCATTACAAATTTTACCCCCAGTCCCCTCCCCTCCCCTAGATGGCAGGAAGTCCATTCCAGTTAATAATGTTGAAATACTTGACAAGTTGTGCAAGAAAAATCCTATCTACAAGAAAAAAAAAGAATCAGAGAAAGGCAACACAATGCAAGCAAATGTCAATAGAGATCATGAAAATGTTACGTTGTGGTCCATATTTCATTTCCCTCTCTCTGGGTGTATATGGTTTTCTTCAGTGAACAATTGGAACTGGATTGAGACAATTCTTTGTTGCAGAGAGCCATGTCCATCAGAATTGATCATCATGTAATACTGTTGTTGCTGTGCATGATGATCTCCTGATTCTGCTCGTTTCACTCAGCATCAGTTCATGCAAGTCTCTCCAGGCCTCTCTGAAATCGTCCTGCTGGTCGTTTCTTACAGAGCCATAATATTCCATAACATTCATATACCATAATTTATTCAGCCACTCTCCAATTGATGGGCATCCCTTCAGTTTCCAGTTTCTAGCCACTGCAAAAAGAGCTGCCATAAACATTCTTGCACATGTGGGACCCTTTCCCTCCTCTAAGATCTCTTTGGGATATAGGCCCAGTAGAAACACTGCTGGGTCAAAGGGTATGCACAGTTTGATAACTTTTTGAGCATAGCTCCAAATTGCTCTCCAGAATGGTTGGATCCGTTCACAGTTCCACCAACAATGTATTAGTGTCCCAGTTTTCCCACATCCCCTCCAACATTCATCATTATCTTTTCCTGTCATTTTAGCCAATCTGACAGGTGTGTAGTGGTATCTCAGAGTTGTCTTAATTTGCATTTCTCTGATCAATAGTGATTTGGAGCAACTTTTCCTATGACTAGAGATGGTTTTAATTTCATCATCTGAAAATTGTCTGTTCATATCCCTTGACCACTTATCTATTGAAGAGTGGCTTGAATTCTTATATATATGAGACAATTCTCTATAAATTTTAGAAATGAGGCCTTTATCAGAACCATTAAATGTAAAGATGATTTCCCAATTTGATGCTTCCCTCCTAATCTTGTCTGCATTTGTTTTGTTTGTACAGAAACTTTTTAACTTAAGATAATCAAAATTATCCATCTGGTGTTCAATTAGGAGTTCCAGGTCTTCTTTGGACATAAATTTATTCCATCTCCACAGGTCTGAGAGATAAACTATATTACGTTCCTCTAACTTGCTTACAAAGTCCCTCTTTATATCTAGATCATGAACCCATTTAGATCTTATCTTGGTATGTGGTGTTAGGTATGGGTCAAGCCCTAATTTCTTCCACACTAGTTTCCCATTTTCCCAGCAGTTTTTGCCAAATAGTGAGCATTTATCCCAAAAGCTGGGGTCTTTGGGTTTATCGAATACTAGATTGTTAAGGTTATTGCCTAGATTGTCCTGATATCCTATCCTGTGCCACTGATCCACTGCTCTATTTCTTAGCCAGTACCAAACAGTTTTGATGACCGCTGCTTTATAATATAGTTTTAGATCTGGTACAGCAAAGCCACCTTCATCTGCCTTTTTTTTATGAAAATATTTTAGAAGAATTGCACATATTTAATCTATTTTTGGGTTGCTTCCTGTCTTGGGGAAGGGGTGTGGAAGGAAGGAGAAAAATTGGAACACAAAATCTTACAAAAATTAATGTTGGAAACTATATTTACATGTATTTGTAAAAATAAAATACTATTAAAAATAAAGAAAAAATAACAATAGGAAAAAAACCCTGTAACATGCATAGTAACTGCTTCATGGTTTTGCAATGAGACTCAACTGAGTCCATATAAAGTGACAAATTATGGGCCAGGTACTTGGTAAACTCTGAAAATATCAAGAAAAGCAAAACTGTTCTCAAAGAAATTACATGGGAGATGATATATAGGTATTTCTATAAATGTCTAAAATATCAAGGCAGTTTTCTTTTATGATTTCCTGGAAGATAGTGTCTAGGTTCTTTTTTTCATCATGGCTTTCAGGAAGCCCTATAATCCTTAGATTGTCTCTCCTAGATCTATTTTCCAGGTCAGTTGTTTTTCCTAGGAGATATTTCATGTTTTTCTCTATCTTTTCATTTTTTTGTTTTTGTTCGACTGATTCTTGAAGTCTTGATGAGTCATTCATTTCCAATTGTTCAATTCTAATTTTTAATGTCTTATTTTCTTCAGTTACTGTTTTTAGTTCCTTTTGCAATTGACCAATTACATTTTTTTGTTCATTGCATTCTTTTTCCATTTTTTTCTATTTTATTTTGCAGTGATCTCATTTCGTTTCCCCATGTTTCTTCTAACTCTCTTTTGAGATTTTTTATGTAATCTTCAAAGAAAGCCTTGTGACATGAAGACCAATTTATGTCTCTCTTTGGGGCTTTTTCTGGAGTTGCTTTACCTTTAGGGGCCTCAGGATTTGAGGTCTGTTCTTCCCTCTCTCCATAAAAGTTGTCTATGGTGAGAGCTCTTTTTGGTTTTTTATTCATTTTTTTTTTTTTTTAAAGGTGTGAGGTCTGTTTAGGGCAGAGGTGGGACAGCTGCTTTAATTTGCCCTGGGGCAGTTCTGCTGATTGAGTTATTTCAGGTACTGGGCAGTTCTGCTTTAGTTCACCCTGGGGCGGTTCTGCTGATTGAATTATTTCAGGTACTGGGCAGCTCCGCTGATTGAATTTTTCTGGTGCTGATCAGTCCTGTTTGATTGATTGCTTTAAGGTGCTGTGTAATGGCAGCTAGGTCCGATGATCATCAGGGGTTCAGTGGTTCACAATCTATCCCCCTCAAAAGGCAGACCCTCCAAACCACCTGCCCACAATCAGGACAGATTGGTCCAAGAGGCCCGCAGAAGACTCCCAGGTGTGTGAAAAGCACAACGCTCCCACTCCTGTTCCGACTCCTGTTCCAGCTCCCTGCTCCAGCTCCCTGCCCCGGTCTCCCTGCGCTGCAGTCTGGGTTCAGTAGACCACCCCCCTGCCCAATTAAAACAGAACTGTTTTGAGGTTCTTCCAGAGTATCTTCTTCTAGAATCTTGTTGTTCTCCAGATATTGTGGATTTTTTTGCTTCAGAATCAGTCTAGAGGCTTCATATGTTGTTGGTTTGAGGGGAGGTTAGAGGAGGTTACAGAGACTCCTGTCTGATCTCCGCCACCATGGCTCCACACCTGGAAGGAAGTCCAGGAAAGACTTCTCCAGTATTTCTATAAATGTCAATTATTATTATTCAGAGGACCTTTCTAGAATGGTGCCTTGGTTAAAAAAAAAAAAAAATCATTTATTTATTTAAATAATCCACTGGATTTGGAGTCAAAGAATCTGGGTTCAAATCCTAATTTTGCCCTTTATTTGGGTGACCTTAGATGAGATGTTGTTCAGTTGTCTCAGTCATGTTTGACTCTTCATGAACCTAACTGAGGTTTTCTTGACAGAGATGGCTTGCCATCTCTTTCTCCAGCTCATTTTACAGATAAGGAAATTGAGGCAAACAGGGTTAAGTACTTGCCCAGAGTCACACAGCTAAGAAGTGTCAAAGGCCAGATTTGATGACTCTTCCTGACCCCAGAATCTACTCTATCTGTTACACCATCTGTCATTAAATCTTTTTTTTTTAATTTATGTTATTTGAAAAAACAAAGTAAGAAAAATAGAAAAGAAATACAAAACAAAATAAAACAGCACAAAAGAGAACATTGTCATGTGCCCAGCAAAACATCAGATCAAGAAAGTATATAGATATAGATATATTAGTAGAAGAAATTATATTCAAGTTGATGACATCTTCAATGGTAGGTTTAATTAGCAGAGGGACTGATAAAAATTAATCCCTTAGGCAAGCAGGAAAAAGGATCTGATAATGGAGATCAGTTTAGTTTTTTTGATCTCACTCTCTAAAGGTTAATCCAGTCAGAAATCCAAGTTATATCAAGTCTCTAAAGCTAAATTTTCTACATAAAACAATTTATGGCCCATGACTTTTGGACTATATTTCTTTGGATCAGCCTGCCATAGCACTCTGCCTTGTGCTGCCTTTCCTCCCCCCCCCCATTGTCACAGAGTGTCTCCCCTAACTCCACCTCTCCTCCTTACAGCTAACTCTTTTGGGGTGCTAACTCCCTATCAGGATTTAGCTTACCAGCTAAGGTCATGCCCCAATCTCATGGGATGCTCCCTTTCTCCTGGGTAATTAATTGTGAGTTTCACTGAGGACCTCTTCTTCCATATGCTCTCCCAACTCTTTCATATTTATCATATCCGTTGTCTCTTGTATCCCTTCATTTTGTCTGTAACTTACTCCCCTAAATAAATCTACCTTTTGCCAAAGAGAATAGCCATTGTAAATAATTCACATGACTGAACCCCAACTTTTGGTTCCTGCCATCATTTGGTGACAAACCCCACACCAGAGATCACATCAAGGCCATTAAGTCTTTCTGGATATATTTTCTCTGCTTTAAATGAGGAAATTTAAAATCCCTTGCAATTCTATGATGGTATGCTGCCTGTTTTGCAGAGGGGAAAGGTCTTTTCAAGCCCTGACAAACTGGCATAGGTTTATTTCCTGTTTAATTGAATGTCTGGGTACAAGTTTGGCAAAGGTTTTGTTCTTTGGGTGATCCACGATATATTTCCCAGAACATAGGAACCTCAGGAAGATGGGAAGGATGAATTTGTTCTATGGCAGAGAGTAGAACCTTTGGGACCAGGGATCAAATGATTGAGAGCCAGAAGAGAACTCTGATTCCAATTACCCCATTTTACAGGTGAAAAAATCAAAACTATCCAGAACAACTGCTTCATTTCATTTATCTGATGTACAGGATCATAAATTAGATCTGGAAAGTACCTTAGAGACTGATCCAATAATAATACAATAACAACTAGCATTTATATTCTGCTTTAAAGTTTGCAAAGCACTTTATAAATATTATTTCTTTTGGTCTTCAAAACAACTCCCTGAGGTAGGTGCTTGTTGCTACCTCCATTTCACAGCTGAGAAAACTGAGGCAGATTCAGTGGCTTGCTCAAGTCACACAGCCAATATGTATATGTTATTTGTCCTTTATTTTTGAAGAGGACCATGACATGTAAATGTCAGGTCAAATATTGAAATATATTTAGAATAATTGCACATATTCAGATTGTCTTGGGGAGTAGAGGGAGAGAGAAGAGGGGGGAAAAGGGGAATATAAGGTTTTGCAAAGGTAAATATTGAAAACTATCTTTGCATGTATTTGGAAAAATAAAATACTATTAAGAACTTTAAAATATATAAATATAATAAACAAACAAATAAATAAAAATATCATTTATCATTGAGTACTTATTATGCTCTAAAAGTGAGAAAAGGCTCAGGTTCCAGTCCTGAAGGAATAAGGGACTAACCTAGAGAAATAGCCTAAGGTAGGGGAATTGGAGGCCAGAAGAATGAGATTAGAAAAAGGCCCCTAAACACCAGCAATGTAACTCTGGCCAAGGCAAACCCACAATCAACAGTTATCTCCACCTACAGGTTAGGTACCCTGCTAGGTGCTAAAACACCCAAAGAAAAAAAAGTGGAAGTCTCTGCCCTCAGGAAGCTTACATTCTTCAGTGGGGGAGGGTGGGAATAAAATGATAAGCTCAGTACAAAGATCTCAGCACTAGATCTGGAAGGGACCTCGATGGCTATCAAGCCCAACTGCTTCATTTTACTGATGGGGAAATCAAGGCCCCATTAAATGATGTCAATAACGACAGAGTTGGAACTTAAACCCAAATCTTCTGACTTAAAAAATCCAGAAATATGGGGCAGTTACGTGGCGCAGTGGTTAGAGCACCAGCCCTGAAGTCAGGAGGACCTGAGTTCAAATGTGATCTCACACACTTAACACTTCCTAGCTGTGTGACCCTGGGCAAGTCACTTAACACCAATTGCCTCAGCAAAAGAAAAAAAGAAAAAATCCAGAAATCTTTGCACTATCCTACAATGTGTGACGAATGATTATACTAAAAACCAACCTCTCCAGCTTTCAACTCTGCTTTCATAATTTTAAATAGCATTTGAGGGAGAGGGGGGGATCAGAACAGAATTCTGAGAAAAAAACATTATTATATGGAGTGAGATTTAAATCCAAAACAAACAGCATATGTATTTTAACATAACAAACAACATGTATTTTTTGGAACCAATTCTGTGTTAAGCAAATTGCTTAAAGTCTCATTACTCACTAGGCTTAACTGCTCACTCATAGTTCTCTGGATCTCAGCTCCCAGAGCCCTGATGTACTCATCTGATCTTCCAAGAAGGCAAGAGAGAATAGACAGTATAAACCAGGGAAACATGGTCACTAACTACATCATGTAAACTCAGGTGGAAAGAGTAAGTATCAGATACTAGCTCTATATTTTCCCCTCTACCTTCTCTTCCTCTTTTTTTTTCCTCCTCCTCTTCCTCTCTTCCTCTTTCTCCTTTTCTTTGTCTTCAGTATCATCATCATCTTCTCCTCTTCCTCCTCCTCCTCCTCCTCCTTTTCTTCCTTCTCCTCTTCCTCCTCCTTTTTCTCTTCCTCCTCCTCCTCTTCCTTTTTCCTTCTTCCTCCCTCTCTTTCTTGCTTTCTCAATGAATATGAACCTAGATAGACTCCTCAAGATGGTGGAAGATAGAAGGGCATGGAGTCCCCAAGAGTCAGACACAGTTGAATGACAACCAAAAACTCCTTTGTCCCCCTTCTCTCTCTGTATCACTCTCCTTGTCTCTCCCCCACACCAAGCTGGAGGCTGACAGCAACCCTTGTCTCCTCACTGTAACAGAGGCAGTCAGAAGAGGGAGAGGAGTTTGCTTTGGTTTATTTGCTTTTTGATTCATGCCCAATTCCAGGTCAGCAGCCAGTCAAGTGAGTTTCTTTTCCCCACAGTTAACAGACCCAAAGCAAGTTACTGATGTGCATTTTCTAACATGGAGAACAGAGCCTTCTGGGCTCACTTGGAATCAAGTTCATTCAGCCTCCATGTGAGTATGTAGGAGCCTAAACCCTGCACATGTTCAAAAGGATGGGAGTCCTATTTGGTCAGTCCTCTGCCCCACCCATTTTCAAGGTCATTCATAATATTACATGTTAAGTACATTAATGAGGTACAAAATAGATAATCTGCAAAGTCGGTGCTGGAGATAATTATTAACCAGAGCACTCAGGGATAGCTTTTTTTCCATTGGGTAAGGGCTCTTAGTCTGGGGTCTGGGAACTCAATTTTTTTTTAATTAAAGCTTTTTATTTGCATAAACATATGCATGGGTAATTTTTCAACATTGACCCTCGCAAAGCTTTCTGTTACAATTTTTTTCCTCCTACGCCCCACTCCCTCCCTTAAATGGCAGGAAGTCTAATACATGTTAATTATGTTAAAATACTTGACAAATCGAATATGTGTATACATATTTATACACTTATCTTGCTGTACAAGAAAAACCGGATCTACAAGGAAAAAAAAAATCTGAGAAGAGAAACATAATGCAAGCAAATATCAATCAAGAGCATGAAAATGTTATGTTGTGGTCCACATTCAGATCCCTCTCTCTGGGTGTATATGGCTTTCTTCAGTGAACAATTGGAACTGGTTTGAAACATTTCCTTGTTGAAGAGAACCATGTCCATCAGAATTGATCATCATATAATCTTGTTGTTGCTTTGTACAATGATCTCCTGGTTCTGCTCATTTCACTTAGCATCAGGAACTTAAAATTTTTTGGGGGAAATTCTTGAAATTCAATATAATTTATTTCCTTTGTAATACTATATATTTTATTTTATGCTTTTAAAAACAAGATTCTAAAAATGGGATGCATAGTCTTCACCAAACTGTCCATAGGGATTAAGACAGAAAGATACAGGGGGTAACATCTGAGCTGGGCTTTAGTAACTCAACAGGCAAAGAAGGGGAAGGGTGACATTTTGGGGAGAGGGAACTTGCCAAAAAAAGGAAAGTTCAAGGCATGTTTAGGGGACAAAGTTGTCTAGCTTGGGAGAAGTCATCAAATGCCATTCAAGCCAACAACCAGTTCCTATATAATTGACTTGCTTCCTTTTCCAATTGCTTCTCATGCTTTGCCTAATCTCAATCCTGAAGTTACTTCTCTATTCCTACTATAATGCCATTTAAGCAAGTTAGAAGAGGTCACAAATGGGTGGTATAGAGCAGGGGCTGTGAAATAGCAGAGAAAGCACTGAACTTGGAAGAAGGAAGTTCTGGATTCTTATCTTTCCTTATGTTAATATAAGGAAGTAGTAAATCAATTATTATATATAATTATCTGTTATATCATTCTAGATTATAATTTATTACTGTTGTTATATTAAAATTCTATTATTATAGTGTTATAATTTACATGATTATTAGTGTTATATTTATTATTGTTACAATTTATATAATTCTAATTATAAAAATATTTTTTGAATTTATGTAATTCTAAATATACAAAATTATTTTATTACATCTAGTATAAAAATTATTCTAATGTATTATATATAAAATATTAATTTAATTTAATAACTAATACAAGTAAGTTTGGAAATGTACTAGTTGGGAGGGCCTCAGTAAGTTACTTAAGCTCTCTATTGGGTTTTCTCATGTGTAAAAATAAGTGACGACTCTAAGTCTCTGCTACACAATAGTTCTTTTATTCTTTCTTGTTTGATTCTATCTTATTGTCCTCAGCCTCAATGCCAGATCTTTTCTTCCATCCATAAATCTACTCTACTATCTCTTCCTTCCCTCATTCTCAGCAAGAAATCTTCTTTTCCTATTTTGCTGAGAAAATGGAGGCCATCCTGACTTCTCTTGTTTTCACTTTGTATTTAATTATCTACATTAATTAACATTTATTAACCCTGGGCTACTCACTCAAACCCTGGGCCTCTAAATGGGAAAAATGAGAGCATTAGATTCAAAGAACTTCAAGATTTCTTTCAACTCTAAACCTATGATCCAAGAAAATTGTATTTTGTAATTATTCTGTAAATACAATATATCTTTATATACATAGACAGTATCTCCCCCCAAAAGAATGTAAATTCAGTGAAGTCAGAGAATAGAAGAGAAAAGCATTTATTAAGTGCTTACTTTGCTCAAAGCACAGTAGATACAAATAGAAAATCAAGGCACTCCCTGCTCTCAGGGAGCTCACATTCTAATCGGAGGAGACAAGAAATAAAGGAGGGTCCACCTGCAGGGTGGATGGTAAGGCCCAAACTTAAGTGGTTGGACTGGTGTCCATGATTGATAGTCTGGTGGGTGCAGCAACAGGGCAATTGATAAGGTCCATAGTCCTTATGGGCTGGTGGCTAGCTGGATGCTAAGGTTTGTGTCATCAATCTCCATCTTTCCAAAGGGATTGTTGACCACCTTCTGGATTCTTTCCCTCCTGGGTTTTTTGGTACTGTTTCTGCTTCTCCTTTATTTCTGTTCAATCCTTTGCTGTGTTATCATCCATATCATACCCATGTTACTTCTGAAATCTTTAGGTGACTTTTCATTGATTCTGGAATAAAATATAAACCTCACAGCAAGATGGAATTTCAAGTCTGTCTCAAATGAATTCGTTACTTGCTGCACAATCTGAGTGAAGACTTTCTGTGGAAATCAGGTAGTTTCGAAATGAGAAGATTTCACCAATTTTTTCCACTTCTTTCAGTTTCTGTAGTTGATACAAAGGTCTCTCCAAATGATTGATTATGTAGTAATAGCATCTGATGGAGGAAAAAGAAAAAGAATCTAAGGTCATGGAAAAATGATGGGGCTTTATAAGGCTAGGGAATCTGCCCCTCTGGTCCTGTTACCATATATGATCCTGAACAGGTTTATTGCCCATTCCTTTCATTGGGCAAAGCAAGCTCCTTATCTTTTTTAAAGCTCTTTTATTCATCCCCCCCCCATTACATGGAAAAAAAACAATTTTTAACATTCATTTTTTAAAAAAAAATTTGAGTTGTAAATTCTCTCATTCTCCCTTCCCTCCCCTTCAGGTAGAAGACAAACAATCTGATTTGGTTATATATGTACAGTCATGCAAAACACATTGCCATATTAGTCATGTTGTAAAACAAAACAAAAAACCCCACAGTCTCCCCCAATATAAACATCATGAAAAATCAAGTTTAAAAAAAAAAGTATGCTTTGATCTGCACTCAGACTTTATAATTTCTCTCTGGGTGTGGATAGTATTTTTCAGCATGAGTTCTTTGGAATCATTTTGGATCATTTTATTGCTTAGAATAATGAATTCATTCAATATTCCAAAGAACTCATGATATACTTTGTACAATGTTCTGGTTTTGCTTTTTTCCCTTTGTATCAGTTTATATCAATCTCTCAAGTTTTTCCTGAAATCATTCTACTTGTCATCTCTTTTTTTTTCTTTATAATGCTTTTTATTTTCAAAACATATGTATAGTTTTCAACATTCACCCTTGCAAAACCTTGTGTTCCAAATTTGTTTCTCCCTCTCTTGCCCCCATTCCTTCTCCCAGAGAGCAAGCATTTGCAATTCTTCTCTACATATTTCCACAATTATGCTGCACAAGAAAAATCAGATCAAAAAGGAAAAAAAGGAGAAAGAAAACAAAATGCATGCAAACAACAACAACAGAAGTGAAAATATTATGTTGCAATTCACAGTCAGTTCCCATAGTCCTCTCTCTGGGGGCAGATGGCTTTCTCTATTACAAAACCATTGGAACTGGCCTGAATCATTTCACTTGTTGAAAAGAGCCACTTCCATCAGAATTCATCATTGCATAATCTTTTTGTTCCTGTGTTACTTGTTATTTCTTATAGCACAATATTATACCACAGCTTGTTCAGCCATTTGCCAATAGACAGTTATCCCTTCAATTTCCAATTCTTTCCTATTACTAAAGAACTGCTATAAAATTTTAAAAAAATTATACAAATCGTTCCTTTTCCTTTTTTAAAAAAATGTCTCATTGGGATATAGGCCTAGTAGTGATTTTGCTGGATCTTCAAAGGGTATGCACAGTTTTATATCCCTTTGGGCATAATTCCAAATTGTTCTTCAGAATGATTAGGACAATTCATAATTCCACCAAAAATACATTAGTGTCCCAATTTTCCCCTCATCTCCTCCAACATTTATCATTTTTTTTTCTGTCATATTAGCCAATTTGATGAGGAGGTACCTTGGAGTTTTAATTTGCATTTCTTTAATCGATAGTGATTTAGAGCATATTTTCAAATAACTATAAATAGCTTCATTTTTTTCATCTGAAAACTGCCTTCAACCACTTATCAATTGGGGAGTAGTAACTTTTATTCTTACAAATTTGACTCAGTTCTCTACATATTTGAGAAATGAGTTTTTTATCAGAGAAACTTGCTGTAAAATCCACCCCCCACACACACACATCACCAACTGTCTATTAAATATTTCAATCTGATAAATCATATCATATCATATTCAACCATTATAACCTCAACATGTTCATAGCATAACTTATTATCCTTTTCTGAACTTCCCTATTTCTACTGAAAGTAATATTGTTCTTCCTCTTTCCAGGATTTGGGAAAAAATAAAAAGGTGGTGATAGTAGTGGTGAGAAAATGGCAATGTTTACATCTGATTGGATATATGTGGAAAGAGTGAAGAATGTGCATCGAGATTGCAGGTCAAGTAAAGCATTTATGAAGCACCTACTAAGTGACTGGCACACAATAGATGCTTGTTGATATTTTTTTCCCTTTTTCTTCTTTTTCTTTTTCTTTTTTGTCCTTATTGATTGATTGACTTTAGATATACTTATATATGTGTCCTTGATAGAAATAAGCTTCCTGAGGGTAAGTATTATTTTCTTTTTGAAATGGAACATGGTAGGTAGAGTTCTGGACTTGGAGTCAGGAAGAAGTGAGATCAAATTTGACTTCAGACACTGACTGTGATCCTGGGCAAATCACTGAAGCTTTATCTCAGTTTCCTCCTCTGTAATATAGGAATAATAATACCACCTACCTTCTAGGTTTATTGTAAGGATCACAAGAGATAATGTTTGTAAGGTGCAAACCTTGATGGATTAATTAAATACTAGCTAATATTGTTTTTATTTTATGAGAATGAAATGATTAAAATTTATCTTATTTTAACTTACAGGAATTTATTTTTCTTGGCTGCATATTTATTACAAGATTTTTTTTCTTTCTTTTTCTTTTCCAATGGGGCAGACAAGAGGTGGGGGAGAAGAAAAATGCTTAATAATTGGGGGTGGGGAAATCATGTTTAAAAGATTTCACAAAATATTCAGAAAAAATTCTGCCTTAGAGTTGCCTAGCTGGTGCCAAAAGGATGGGTGGTCTTTGGCTGTTCTCTTAAGTAAGGACCAGAGAGCTAAGACTTCCACATAGTGGTTGCCTCCTCAGATTCTACAGGGGAGAAGGGAGATCCCAATAAAGGGGCAAAAGGCCATAGCTTTTCTCTAGCAAGCACATTTGATGCCATTGCCTTAAGAAGGGATAATATTTGCAGTTGCAAAATTCTAGGAATCCAACCTACCTTTAAACTTACTAGAAGAACAATCATAGAGTGAACCAGACCCTCACTGGCATTTTCTTTTTCTTTTCTTTTATTTTATTAAAGCTTTTTATTTGCAAAACATACACAAGGGTAATTTTTCAACATTGACCCTTGCAAAGCTTTCTGTTACAAATTTTTCCCTCCTTCCCTCCCACCTCCTCCCCCAGATGGCAGGAAGTCTAATATATGTTAATTATGTTAAAATACTGGACAAATCAAATATGTGTATACATATTTATACAGTTATCTTGCTGTACAAGAAAAATTGGATCTACAAGAAAAAACAAAACAAAACAAACCTGAGAAGGAAAACAAAATGCAAGCAAACATTAACAGAGAGTGTGAAAATGCTATGTTGTGGTCCACCCTCAGATCCCACAGGCCTCTCCCTGGGTGTATATGGCTTTCTTCATCACTGAACACCTGGAACTGGTTTGAAACATCTCATTGTTGAAGAGAGCCATGTCCATCAGAACTGATCATCATATAGTCTTGTTGCCGTGTATAATGATCTGCTGGTTCTGCTCACTTCACTCAGCATCAGTTCATGCAAGTCTCTCCAGGCCTCCCTGAAATCCTCCTGCTGGTCGTTTCTTACAGAGCCATAATATTCCATAACATTCATATACCATAATTTGTTCAGCCACTCTCCAATTGATGGGCATCCTTTCAGTTTCTAGTTTCTAGCCACTACAAAAAGGGCTGCCACAAACATTCTTGCACATGTGGGTCCCTTTCCTTCCTTTAAGATCTCTTTGGGATATAAGCCCAATAGAAACACTACTGGATCAAAGGGTATGGACAGTTTGATAACTTTTTGAACAGAGTTTTAAATTACTCTCCAGAATGGCTGGATCCATTCACAGTTCTACCAACAATGTACCAATGTCCCAGTTTTCCCACTTCCCCTCCAAAATTTGTCATTATCTTTTCCTGTCATCTTAGCCAATCTGACAGATGTATAGTGGTACCTCAGAGTTGTCTTAATTTGCATTTCTCTGATCAATAGTGATTTGGAGCACCTTTTCATATGACTAGAAATAGTTTTAATTTCATCTGAAAATTGTCTGTTCATATCCTTTGACCATTTATCGATTGGAGAACGGCTTGAATTCTTATAAATATGAGACAATTCTCTATATATTTTAGAAATGAAGCCTTTATCAGAACCCTTAAATGTAAAGATGATTTCCCAATTTATTGCTTCCCTCCTAATCTTGTCTGCATTAGTTTTGTTTGTACAAAAACTTTTTAACTTAATATAGTCAAAATTATCTATCTGGTGTTCAATTAAGAGTTCCAGTTCTTCTTTGGAAACAAATTCCTTCCTTCTCCACAAGTCTGAGAGGTAAACTAACTTATGTTCCTCTAACTTGCTTACAAAGTCCCTCTTTATGTCTAAATCAAGAACCCATTTAGATCTTATCTTGGTATGTGGTGTTAGATGTGGGTCAAGCCCTAATTTCTTGCATACTAGTTTCCAATTTTCCCAGCAGCTTTTGTCAAATAGTGAGTACTTATCCCAAAAGCTGAGGTCTTTGGGTTTGTCAAACACTAGATTGCTATAGTTATTGCCTAGTTTGTTCTGTGATCCTATCCTATTCCACTGATCTCTACTTTACTCCATTTCTTAGCCAGTACTGAATGGTTTTGATGACTGCTGCTTTATAATATAGTTTTAGATCTGGCACAGCTAAACCACCTTCATCAGCCTTTTTTTCATTAATTCCCTTGAAATTCTTGACCTTTTGTTCTTCCAGATGAACTTTGTTATTATTTTTTCTAGATCTATAAAATAATTTCTTGGGAGTTTGATTGGTATGGCACTAAATAAGTAAATTAATGTAGGTAGTATTGTCATTTTTATTATATTTTCTCAGCCTACCCATGAACACTTAATATTTTTCCAACTGATTAGGTCTGACTTTATTTGTGTGGAAAATGTTTTGTAGTTTAGTTCATATATGACTTTCCCTTGGCAGATAGATTCCCAAATATTTTATACTATCGACAGTTATTTTGAATGTAATTTCTTTTTGTATCTCTTGCTGCTGAACTTTGTTGGTAATATATAAAAATGTTGCTGATTTGTGTGGATTTATTTTGTATCCTGCAACTTTGCTAAAGTTGTGAATTGTTTCTAGTAGTTTTTTAGTTGATCTCTAGGGTCACTGGCATTTTCTTAATTTAACAGTACTTAACCCTGTCAAAAAAAAAAGGAATGAAATTCATCTAGTGTGATCTATTCATCTATTCCTTGTGTGTGTGTGTGTGTGTGTGTGTGTGTTTGTAAACACATTTTATACTTGATTGTGCAAATACATTGAAGAAGTACAATGAATTCATGGGAATTTCCAATGACTCCCCAAGTTTATACTGGGAGAATACATTCCAAACCCTAAAAGGAGAGTTGCTGTTATACCATCTAAAACTCATCCCAGTGGTTCAGACTTCTAGCACCAGAGGTCCCTTTTTCAACTGTATTTTCCTTTTACCATGTTGTTCAAGGCAAGTGGGAATTCTTATACTTGGATACCATACGTATGGATTGAAAGTAGACTATTGGCAAGAGTAATTGCTATTATGGCATGATCTATTTTTTTTTTTTTTTTTTTTTGCTGAGGCAATTGGGTTTAAGTGACTTGCCCAAGGTCACACAGCTAGAACGTGTTAAGTGTCTGAGGTCAGATTTGAACTGTCATATGAATCATATGAAAATCAATAACCAAACACTTATAGTTATCTGGTCAATGAGCATTTATCAAGTGCTTACTATGTGCTAAGTGCTAGGCATATTTAAAAAAAATTAACTGATAGAGAGACAATATGCAAAGAACTATGTACAAATAAGTGTAGACAAATTAAAATGGAGATAATCAATGGAGAGAAGGCATTAACATGAAGGGAAAAGGTTCTTGGACCTGAGGATGTAGTTCAGCTAGCCCTGAATTCATCAGGAGCAGTAAGAAGACAAGAGGGACTTTCCAGAACCTTTTTCTTTCTCACCTCATGTGGGAACTGATACTTTGCCTGGCTGGAGGTTCACCTTTATTTTCATCTGAGCAGCTGAGAATCTAGACCTCAGCTATCAAAGTGCTAACCACTTCCTTCATAGCAATGTTAGAGTGTACGGGAGGAAGATGTGCAGCAAGACTCCATCCACTCTCAGGGACCCCCATCTCTCCTTCCCACACCCCAGGACTGAATAGCAAGGAGGGGCTGGGATGTTTTTGGTTCCTATCTTTTCTTGGGGACTGAGACCTTTGGATCTGAGCCCCCTCCCCCTGCTACAGGAGAGAGATAGATCATGAAAAGGGCAGAGCCTGCTTTTTTGGGGGAGAAATGATTGGATCTGGCGCCATGATAAAGACTTCCCAGGTCACGAGTTGATCATCCACATGCCATTTCCTATACCTGCGATCTTTGGTACCTGCTGACGCACATAACCTCATCATAATCACACATATGTGGTTATCTGTGTGATTATGCAAAAGAGCCACAGATTCCTAGAATCGTATGCTGAAAGGAAGGGAAGATCTAGTTCTACGTGGTTATTGTACAAGAAGAACCAAGGTGCAGAGACATGTCTGTGGTCAGGTCACATGGATCCTAACTAGCAAAGCTGGGATGCTTTAAAATTATTTACAGGTTGTCCCCTCCATTACAATGTCAGCTCATCGAGGGTCAGAACTCTTTATTTTGGTTTTTGGGGATTTTTTTTGTTTGTTTTTTTGTTGTTGTTGCTTTTTGTTCTACTCAGTACCTAGCACAAATTAAATGCTTAATAAAGTCTTGTTGAGGGGCAGCTAGGTGGTATTATGAATAGCACACCAGTCCTAGAGTGAGGAAGATCTGAATTCAAATTTGGCATCAGACAATTACTAGCTGTGTGATCCTGGACATAGCATGTGATGTGTGTTAAATGTGATCGATTAACCCTGATTGCCTCCAAAAATAAAAAGTCTTGACTTAATTCTGATTCTAAATCCAAAATTCTTTCTTCTCTATCTACATTGCCTTTTCTTTATGGGTCGGGGATGTATGTACTAAGCAGAAGAGATTACAAGACAATAATTGGAATACTGCCCTTCTAAAAGGGGCCGGGTTCTAGGTATGTTCCTTCTGATGGCTCTTTACTGTAGACAGACTTTTAAAATTCGTGTTCATATGCCCAAAGGGCTATCAAACTGTGCATGCCCTTTGATCCAGTAAACTCCTTATCTCTATTGGGCTTGTATCCCAAAGAGATCATAAAAGAGGGAAAAGGGCCCCACATGTGCAAGAATGTTTGTGGCAGCCCTTTTTGTGGTGGCAAGAAACTGGAAACTGAATGGATGCCCATCAATTGGAGAATGCCGGAATAAGTTATGGTATATGAATGTTATGGAATATTATTGTTCTGTGAGAAACGACCAACAGGAGGATTTCAGAGAGGCCTGGAGAGACTTGCATGAACTGATGCTGAGTGAAATGAGCAGAACCAGGAGATCATTATATACAGCAACAAGACTATATGATGATCAATTCTAATGGACATGGTTCTCTTCAACAATGAAATGATTCAGGCCAATTCCAATGATCTTGTGATAAAGAGAGCTAGCCATCTGCATCCAGAGAGAGAATTGTGGGAACTGAACATAATATTTTCACTCTTCTTGTTGTTTGCTTGCATTTTATTTTCTTTCTCATTTTTTAAATCTGATTTTTCTTGTGCAGCATAATTGTTTAATTGCACACTTTTAACATATATTGGATTACTTGCTGTCTAGGGGAGGGGATGGGGGGAAGGGAGGGAAAACATTTGGAACCCAAGGTTTTGCAAGGCTGAATGGTGAAAAGTATCAATGCATATGTTTTGGAAATAAAAAAGCTTTAATTAAAAAAAGAATAAAGATATTAAGTTCAGAGATACTACTCATGTATTTACAGCCATCTTTTCTCATACTCCCCCCTTTTCATTCCTCTTGGCTTAATTTGAGATGACAGAATAAAGATTTTAGTTTTCATACTCTTCTAAACCTCGAGAGCAATCGTCCCTTCCAATATTTAGCACAGTGCCTGTCACATAGTTTAATAACTGTTTATTGAGTGGTATTCAATTGAATCTCATTGGATTATGGATTTAAGCTGGAAGGAAATTTAAGAGACTTCAGTCCTACTCTTCATTTAGGGTGACTTGTTAAATAGGTCACCCAGCTAGTGTAGGTATTTAAAAAGTGTTTATTGAATAGAATTCAATTGAATCTGATTGGATTATAGATTTAAAGCTGGAAGGAAACTTGGAAATTCCAGTCCCATCTCTTCATTTAGGGTTACTTGTCATTCAGCTAGGGCAAGATTCAAATTTAGATCCTCCCGACTTAAAACCAGTGTTATATCCACTATATAGTGAGGTCTTTCTCAAATACTCTCTCAACCCATGGAATAATAAATAAAGGAATGAATGAATAAGGCTTTATTAAGCAGCTTGGTAGTCCACTGGCCAGAGTTGGGAAGGCCTGAGTTCAAAACTGGTCTCAGACAAGTACCTGATATGATCCTGGACAAATCATTTGATCTCTGCCTCAGTTACCTTGTCTGTAAAATAAGGATAATAATAGCACCTTCTCAGAGATGTTGTGAGAATCAGATACAATAATGGTTTAGCATATAAAGTATTTAGCATATAAAATATTAGCTATTATTATAATGGATATACATAGGATTGCTATAAAATAAAATATTATCTAGTATTATTTTGTATTATGTGTAACATTACTATATTAGATACCAATCCATAAGATAGGCTTCAATCTCAGCTATTTGTGCTGATTGACTTCACTCTAAGAAAATATTACCAGTCTCTGGTTTAGAGACAAAATCATCTCCAATTTGTCCTATCTCTGAACTTTTGGCCTATGGTGATCTCTATGTTATCTCCCCCATTAGACCGGAAGCTCCTTGAAGACAAAAGCTATTTTTTGCCTTCATTCTTATCCCCCACTCTTAGTACAAAGATAGAACACCACAAATCTTGAATTGACTTCCTAGAGTCTACATGGAAGTCACATGTCCCTCGGGAGTGAAAAGGATTCTTCTTATTTGGCCATCTTTCTCAAGAGGACCCTGACATGAATTTAAGTGATGGAGGGCTATGCAAAATCACCTGTCTTACTTTATTCTCCCGAGCCATCTGGGACCATATAGATCAGGATACCTGGAGATGGTCCTGGATGCAATAGGAGACTTTGGTTTTTTTGAGCTAAGATCTTCCACAGATCTCTGTTTGACTGAGGCCATACCCATTCAGTGATTAAGGCTAGATAGCAATTGAGGCAATAAATAAATAAATAAATAAAATAAAATCTCTTTCACCTAGTCAGAAAAGAAAAAAAAACAAAAAACCTAAATAAATCTGAGAGGGGAAGACCCAAGCAGAAATGATTGCTATTTACATTCAAATCTGACTCAATCAGGACTCAAACAATAGGGCTTGGCCTGGAACCTATTGGGGGTCAATCAATGAGAATCAGAGTGGTTTTGATTTAAGGCATATCCTTAAGAAAGAAATCTAGCCGGTAAATCCCAAGATTTGTATAGTCAATGGTCTTAAAAGCACTCATACTCATAGGCAAGAGTGAAATAGACCCGGGCCCCAGAAAGCTATCAGAGAGGAAGCCAGTTATACCTGAAAGGAGCCTGCAGCTTGTAATACCAGAGTCAGGCTCTGTGATTCAGGATGGTCAGAATCATGACTTGGTCATTGCAGGAGAGATGGTCACAGCTGGGGGAAAAGTGGGTTTGGTGAAATAAAAAATCTGTCCTATTTTCTAGAGTGAGAAGGAAACTTGCAGAACTAAATTGTAAGATAATTGTAAGATTGTAAGCTCCTTAAGGGCTCTCTTTTGCCTCTTTTTATATCCCCAGTACTTAGCCCATGTCTGACAAGTAGTAGATGCTTAATAAATGTTGATTGATGGAGAACTCAGGACTCATTGCGGGCTGGGATTGTCTTTCCCCCAGTTTTGTATCCCTGGCACTTAACACAGTGCCTAGAACATAGTAGGTGCTTAATAAATGCTGATTGACTCCAATGATGAGGTCTTCCATGTTAGGTGGGGTTAGCAGAGGAATTGATAAAAAATTAATCCCTTAGGCAAGTTAAGGGTATGCTCCAACCTCTTGGGGTGCTCCCTTTTTGTTGGGTAATCATGAATTCTACTGAGGGACTTGTCTTACATATGCTCTCCCAACTCTCTTTCATATTCCATTCCCAGTGTCTATTGCATCCCTCCATTTTGTCTGTAACCTATTCCCCTAAATCAACCTACCTTTTGTCAAGGAAAATGGCCATTGTGAATTCTTCATCGGACCATACCCCAACTTTTGGTGCCTGCCATCAAACCCCCCATTATAGATCACATCATTAAGAAGCGAGACTCCAAGCTCCAAAGAATGGAAACAGAAAATGTGTTTAAAATTCAGAGAAGTGTGGATACAGAGTTCAGATACAGAATGGAATAAGTAAAGTTAAGAAATCAATACACAGTGGCAGCAACCATGGAAAGAGCCACCTTGCTAAAAAATGAATGTTGTATAAAAGGATCATACATTTAGAGTTTGGAGGCCAACTTGACCAATCTCTTCATTTTACAGATGAGGAAATTGAGTTTCAAAATTGTGTCTGATCCAAGAATGAATAAATAATCAGGGACAGAGTCAGGTCCTCTGATTTTTGATCCTACATAAATGACTAAGTCATTACTTGAATAAGAAATGAGAAAATAGTGGATAGAGTGCTGGCCCTGAAGTTAGGAGGACCTGAGTTCACATCTGGCCTTAGACACTTAATATTTCCTAGTTGTGTGACCCTGGGCAAGTCACTCAACCCCATTTGCCTTGGGGGCGGGGGGAAGAAATGAAAAAATATATCTTTTTATACTTCAATAAGAAATGAGAAAATACATTTTTTTTTGCTTTCTTTGTACAACTGGAAGACCATAGTTGTGGAATATTCCAATGTGTTGATGTATTGGTGAGTTTTGTTGAGTTGCTATTCTCTTACTCTTTCTTTTATTTCTTGTTAGAAGGGATGGCTGTCTGGGAAGGGGAGGAAGGAAGAACATATTTAGAAATGAAGGTAATATTAAACCAAAGATAGTAATAAATTAAAAAAGAAAAAAAGAAAGACTTCAGAAATACAAACAATAGAAATGAAACTATGAAGCATCTAGTTAAATTTGTAGAAGACAAATCCATTGTATTATAGTCAAAGGTGATGGAGAATCATGTCAGACATTCCCATTATACCCTTCAGTGTTGGGATGTACAGTTAGAAATTCTGGAATAGAAAGAATAAGATTATCACAGATTCTGTCCTAGGGGATTTATTCTGCCACCTGGTGTTTGCTTCATCCCTGCTCAAGCTATGGAAGCTTCCATACTTTCAGCCACAGCAAAAAGCATCTTGGAATGGACCAGGGAATTTGCCATAGCAGGGATGGGTCATGAAGCAATGGAAAAAGTTGGGTTTCAGGTATCACCCAGGTCTTGTAATTCAGATGAACAAAAGAGTTCTTTCTAGTAATGACTCTTCTGGGAGGCAGGATAGAGGAAGAAAAGCCTCCTCTCTCATTCCTCATCCCACCCAAGCCAAGAAAGAAAGAAAGAAAGAAAGAGAGAAAGAGAGAAAGGAAAGAAGGAAGGAAGGAAGAAAGGAAGAAAGAAAGAAAGAAAGGAAGAAAGGAAGAAAGAAAGAAGAAAAGAAAAAAGAAAGAAGGAAGGAAAGAAGGAAAGAAGGAAAGAAAGAAAGAAAGAAAGAAGAAAAGAAAGAAAGAAGGAAAGAAACACTGTGGCTTAGTGAATAGAATCTTAATGTCAGGAAGATCTGAGTTCAAGTCTCACCTCTGACACTATACTGGTTGGTAAACCTCTCAAAGATTCGAGGCAAGTCTATAAATTATAGAACGTTCCTATGTGCCTTGCTAAATGGAGCTTCCTCACTGAGAGTTCCTCTTATCAATTAAACCACAGGCTTAACAAAACCCTAAACCCAAAACACAGGGGTAAAACTAGTTGGTCAAGACTCATTTTGTCAGAATTTGCAGTTAGTGATGGACAAAATGACATGTGGTGACTATCATTTTAAAGTCTCCATAATATGATTCTGATCTACTGTCCAAGACTTACTTCATAAGATCTAAGTTCAACAGTTACCTCTGACACTGTACTGGTTGCTAAACCTCTCTATAAAATCTATAAATTGTAGAATGTCCCTATCTGCCTTGCTAAAGGGAGCTTCCTCACTCTGTGTTAAACCACAGGCTTAACAAAATCCCAAACCAAAAACAAAGAGATAAAACTAGTTAGCCAAGACTCATTTTGTCAGACTTTTCAGTTAGTGATGAACAAAATAACATGTGGTGCAATGCAGACAAGATTAGGAGGGAAGCAATAAATTGGGAAATCATCTTTACATTTAAGGGTTCTGATAAAGGCCTCATTTCTAAAATATATAGAGAATTATCTCATATTTATAAGAATTCAAGCCATTCTCCAATCGATAAATTGTCAAAGGATATGAACAATTTTCAGATGATGAAATTAAAACCATTTCTAGTCATATGAAAAGGTGCTCCAAATCAAAATTGATCAAAGAAATGCAAATTAAGACAACTCTGAGGTACCACTACACACCTGTCAGATTGGCTAAAATGACAGGAAAAGATAACGATGAATGTTGGAGGGGATGTGGGAAGATTGGGACACTGATGCATTGCTGGTGGAACTGTGAACGGATCCAACCATTCTGGAGAGCAATTTGGAGCTATGCTCAAAAAGTTATCAAACTGTTCATACCCTTTGACCCAGCAGCATTTCTATTGGGCTTATATCCCAAAGAAATCATAAAAGAAGGAACGGGCCCCACATGTGCAAGAATGTTTGTGGCAGCTCTTTTTGTAGTGGTTAGAAACTGGAAACTGGATGCCCATCAATTGGAGAATGGCTGAATAAATTATGGTATATGAATGTTATGGAATATTATTGCTCTGTAAGAAACGACTAACAGGACGGTTTCAGAGAGGCCTGGAGAGACTTGCATGAACTGATGCTGAGTGAAACGAGCAGAACCAGGAGATCATTATACACGGCAACAACAATACTATATGAGGATCAGTTCTAAGGGACATGACTCTCTTCAATAATGAAATGCTTCAAACCAATTCCAGTTGTTCAGTGAAGAAAGCCATATACACCCAGAGAGAGGGATGTGAAATGTGGACCACAACATAACATTTTCATGTTCTCTATCGAGGTTTGCTTGCACTGTATTTCCTTTATCAGATTATTCTTTCTTATAGATACAATTTCTCCTGAACAAAAAAATGATGTGTGGCAATAACTATACATATATTCGATTTCTTAAGTATTCCAACATAATTATCATGTAGTGGATATCCTGCTATCTAGGGGAGGGGTGGGAGTAGGGGGGGAAAATTTGTAACAGAAAGCTTTGTAAGGGTTAATGTTTAGGAATTACCCATACATATGTTTTGCAAATAAAAAGTATTAATAAAAGAAAAAAAAAGAATTCAAGCCATTCTCCAATCGATAAATGGTCAAAGGATGTGAACAATTTTCAGATGATGAAATGAAAACCATTTCTAGTCATATGAAAAGTTGCTCCAAATCACTATTGATCAGAGAAATACAAATTAAGACAACTCTGAGGTACCTGTCAGATTGGCTAAAATGACAGGAAATGATAATGACAAATGTTTGTGGGGATGTGGGAAAACTGGGACACTGATACATTGTTGGTGGAACTGTGAACGGATCCAGCCATTCTGGAGAGCAATTTGGAGCTATGCTCAAAAAGTTATCAAACCCTTTGACCCAGCAGTGTTTCTATTGGGCTTATATCCCAAAGAGGTCTTAGAGGAGGGAAAGGGACCCACATATGCAAGAATGTTTGTGGCAGCCCTTTTTGAAACTGGCTAGAAACTGGAAACTGAATGGATGCCCATCAATTGGAAAATGGCTGAATAAATTATGGCATATGAATGTTATGGAATATTATTGTTCTGTAAGAAACGACCAGCAGGACGATTTCAGAGAGGCCTGGAGGAACTTGCATGAACTGATGCTGAGCGAAATGAGCAGAACCAGGAGATCATTGCATACGGCAACAACAATACTATTTGATGATCAATTCTGATGGGCACGGCTCTCTTCAACAATGAAATGTTTCAAACCAGTTCCAATTGTTCAGTGAAGAAAGCCATATACACCCAGAGAGAGGGATGTGAAATGTGGACCACAACATAACATCTTCATGCTCTCTATTGATGTTTGCTTGCATTGGGTTTCCTTTATCTGATTTTTTTTCTTGTAGATAGGATTTTTCTTGTTCAGCAAGATAAGTGTGGAGATAGACATACATATATTCGATTTGTCAAGTATTTTAACATAATTAACATGTAGTGGACTTCCTGCCATCTAGGGGAGGAGTGGGGTGTAGGGGGGAAAATTTGTAACAAAGCTTTGTAAGGGTCAATGTTGAAAAATTACCCATACATATGGTTTGCAAATAAAAAGCTTTAATAATAAAAAAATTTTAAAAAAACCAAACCAAAAAAAAAATAATAACGTGGTGGCTACGATTATTGGTCAAGACTTACTTCATAAAATTTTTCAGTCCATCAGACTGGATTGCTAGTTATCCTTTCAACTCTGAATTTTAGTTTCCATCATTCATCTCCCATCTCTGAAACTTTGCACCCCATACCTAGAATCCATTCCTTTTTTACTTCAATCTGTTAGGATTTTTTTTTAAAAAAATTGTTCTTGCTGTGTTTTGTTTTTACATGACAAACATTTGCCAACATTCTGTAGAGGTCTTTTATGATAAAGGAAAGGAATTAAGCAAAACTACTGATAAAGATCCCATGGGAAAGTACACATAACCTTTTACACCTCTCTATTTTTTCTTAAATTTAAATGAACTGAAACTTTCTTTCTTTCCTGCCTATCCTGAGGACAGGGAGGTGGCCCAGTGGATTGAATGACAGAAGTAGAATCTGAAAGATTTCTTCCTGAGTTCAGATCTGGCTAGCCACACATAGTTATTAGCTGTGTGATCATGGTTATTATTTGTCCTTCCTTCTCAAAGACAACCAAGACATTAGGAAGGTGATGCTGTGACGTGCAAGTGAATTGGATTGGAGTGAGGGAGGGCTGTGCAAGGTCACCAGCCTCACTTTTCCCTCTAGAGCCATTTAGAGCAAGTGGCCAGATATAGATCAGGATGACTGGAGATAAGCCCAGATGCAGTGGAAGAGAAGTCACTTAGCACTATTTGCCTCAGTTTCCTCATCTGTAAAATGAACTGAAGAAAGAAACAGCAAATAATTTCATTATGTTTGCAAAAAACAAAAAACAAAAAAACAAACCTCAACCCCCCCCCCCCCATGGAATCATGAAGAGCTGGCTGCAACTAAAATAATAATATAGACAATATATGAGATGTGTATGTGTGTGATTTCCATAGCCTAGATCTATTATATCTTTTCATCAGACTTTCTGGAATCATGAATGATCATTTTATTGATCATAATTCTTACATCTTTCAAAGTTGTTTGTCTTTACAATGTTGTTATTGAATAGACTATTTTTAAAAGTTCTCAGAATTTTATTGTTTAATAATAATGTTCATACTATTTTGGGGGGGTTCTACTCACTTCACTATGTCTTTTTATGTGTTTTTGAAATGATGGGTCATGAAGAGTTAGACAGTTTAAAAAATGATTCAAAAAGTACAATACATCCTAATATTTGATAGACACAAAAACCCTAGTTACTGGGATGAGGACTCACTATTTGATAAAAACTGTTGTGAAATTTAAACATTAGGATATAAATAATTAGACTTAAACAAGCAACTCACATCTTATGTCATGTTAAGCTCCAAATGGATCCTTGACCTACAATAAAATCTAATAAATAAATTGAAGAGACATGGAAAAAGTTACCTATCAGATCTATGGATAGATGGGGAAAAAAATTCATGACCCAAGAAGGGACAGAAAGGATTACAGAAAATTAAATAGGTAAATTTGATTATATAAAATTTAAAAGTTTTTTGTATCAACTAATCCAATTTTAATTTTTTTTTAAATTTTCAATGTAAGTGTTGTAATTTTTTTCTATCTCTCTGCTTTACCTTCTCTGTCTCCAAGACAGCAAGAAATCTCAAGTTTTTATTAAAAAAGATTATTAACTGGGAAAAAATTTTTCAGTAAGTTTCTCTGATAAAGGGCTCATTTTCAAAAATTATTAAGGAAGCGATTCAAATGTATAAGAATAAGAACTCTTCCTCCAATGATAAAGGATGTAAACAGACAGTTCTCAAGGGAAGAACTGTTTAGGATTCTTTTCTTCCTTAAAGGCTGAGAAGTTGATGACTTTGCACAGCTCTGCCTCACTTAAATCTGATTCACATCAAGTCAAGATATCACCTCATGACATCATGGGTTCCCTTCAAGGACAGAGGGGCAGCAAGATGGCACAATAGATAGAGCCCTGAAGTCAGGAGGATCTGAGTTCAAATCCTCAGACACTTAACACTTACTAGCTGTGTGACCTGGATAAACCACAATCCCAATTACCTCTCCCCCCCCAAAAAAAAAGAAGAATGAAGGACAGACAGCAACAATAGATGCCATCTCCTCCTGGAAGCCTGTTAACTCTCTGCTCCCTCCCAAAGAAATTATCTTGTATTTATTTATCTACATTTTTTTTTTTTTTTGCTTTTTGCTGAGGCAATTGGGGTTAAGTGACTTGCCCAGAGTCACACAGCTAGGGAATGTTAAGTGTCTGAGACCAGATTTGAACTCAGGTCCTCCTGACTTCAGGGCTGGTGCTCTATCAACTGTGCCACCTAGCTGCCCCAACTGCGCCACCTAGCTGCCCCATGCCACCTAGCTGCCCCGTATTTATTTATCTATTTGGGACAGTACAATATGTTGTTGATCTCAGAGTCAGAGATCATGAGTTCAAATTCTACCTCTGATAGATATCTGGTCCAGGGATTTAGTCTTCCTGGGCCTCAATTTCCCCATCTGCAAAATGAAGATATAGGACTAAGGAACCTTCTAGGTGACTTCCAGCTCTAGATTGAGAATCCTATTAAATTTCCATATCTTCTGATTCATCTTTCCTAAGGAGAATGTCAATTCCCTAAGGGCAAAGATTTTTTCATTTTTATTCATTTATGATAACATTGATGTTAGAGTATAAATTGTTCTTTGGGTTCTGTTCCCTTCACTCTGCATCATTTTGCATATGTGTTTCCTTTTTTAGTTCTTTTTTTCTGCAAGGCAATTGAAATTGAGTGACTTGCCCAGGTGATTTGGGTGATGTAGACCCCAGTTGATGGTAGATTCCAAAAGTTGGGATTTGGACACATGAAGAATTCACAAGGGCCATTCTTTTTGGCAAAAGATAGATTTATTTAGGGGAGGAGGTTACGGATAAAATGAAGGGATACAATAAACACCAGGAATGGTAAATATGAAATAGAGTGGGAGAGTCTATGAAAGACAAGTTCCTCAGTGAAATTCACAATTACCCAGGAGAAAGGAAACAGAACTTAGCTGGCAGACAATCTCCTGAAAGAGTTAATTAGCTATAAGGAGGAGAAGTGGGGTTGGGAAGCATAGTGGAGTTAGGAGATAACCCGTAACATGGATGAAGGGGAAGGAGAAAGACCCCACAAGGCAGAGTGCCTGGCCAACTGACCCAAAGGAGGGCAGCAGCCATGGGATGGACCATAAGTAGATTTTCTAGGGCAAATTAAACCTCAAGGACATGATTGTCATTTCTGACAGGACATGGCAAGGGGAGATTTCTCTAGATCCCTACAGAGGGTAGGTCTCAGGGAAATAACATAACTTGGATTTCAGACTGGTAGGACCATGAAGCTAAATTGATCTCTATCAGTGCCTTCTCTCCGCCTGCCTCAGGGATCAATTCTTGGGTTTCTCTCCATCCAACACACATTCAGGACCTCATCACAGGGTCACACATCTAGTAAAGTGTTAAGTGTCTGAGGCCCTATTTGAACTCAGATCCTCTTGACTCCAGCACTGATATCTAGCTGCCCCCTCTATATGTGTTTCCATGTCATTGTGCAGATAATATGATAGTCTTTCATCATATTCATAGAATACAATTTGTTCAGTTATTTCTCAGTTTTTGAGCATCCTCTTCATTTCCAGTCTTTTGCCACCATAAAAAGAGCTATTATAAACATTTTCAAACCTGAAAAAAAAATCTCTCTTTTTTTAAAGTGAAAAGCAGAAAAGTATTTAATTTAGAATTTCATGAAATTCAGGGGGTCCAACAGCCCCCAAGCAAAAGGGAAGTACTCAGAGGGAGGAGACCCTCTCCTTTTTCTTTTATCTTTCTCTCTCTCTCTCTCTCTCTCTCTCTCTCTCTCTCTCTCTCTCTCTCTTTTTTTCTGGGACAATTGACTTGCTCAGGGTCACACAGCTAGGAAGTGTTAAGTGTCTGAGATCACATTTGAATTCAGGTCCTCCTGACTCCAGGTACTCTATCCACTGCACTACCTAGCTACCCCCATTAAGGACTTTTCTAATGAATCCTGTTTTCCCTTTATATGGCCAAAGTATTTTCAGCTTCAGCTTCAGTATTTGACCTTCCAGTCAATAGCCCAAATTAATTTTTTTCAAGTATTGGCTGATTTGATCTCCTTGATGTCCAAGGGATTCTCAAAAGTCTTTTCCAGTGTTACAGTTTAAATTCTGCTTTCCTTACAGTCCAGCTCTAGGTGTGTTGCTTTGGGAAATAACAAAGCTTTGACTATTTGAACCTTTGTGGGCAAGTTGATGTCTCTGCCTTTTAGTATGCTATCCAGATTTGCCATAGCTTTTCCCCAAGGAGCAAGTCTTTTCATTTCATGGCTGCATCATCTGCAATGAATTTTGAGCCCGAGAATATAAAATCCAAATCTGATACTGCTTCTATCTTTTCTTCCTTTATTTTCCAGAAAGTGATGGACCAGTTGTGAAGATCTTAGTTGGTTTTTTCTTAATGTTAAACTTCAAGCCTGCCTTTATCACTTTTTGGATATAATTCCAAATTGCTTTCCAGAATGGCTATTCCCATCCACAGGTCAACCAATAATGCATTGATGTACCTTTGGGAAGGGGAGGATTGTGATTTTTAGTGATGTTTTTTGCTTTTTACTTCATAATAACTTCCTATCCCATAGAAAGCTTTATAACAACAACAATAACAAAGCAAAACAGTCAAGCAGAGGCAAGCAATATAATGATCACAATATACTACATTCCCTTTCTGTAGTCCCCTGTATTTTCACTGAGAAAAGGCAGGTAAATTTATCAGTCCTCTGGAAACAAAACTGGTTAATTCATTTAACCTTTATTCATCTCTCTGTTAGTTTGTTTATTTACATTATTATAGTTGTAATTGTACAGACACGACAATGGGAACTGGGGGGGGGGTTGTCCTTCAAGCATGAAAAGCCTAGTTTTCTTCCAAATGTGTGGGGAGGAGTTTGATATAATGTGGACAAAGTTTTCAAAATGGCTTGAAGAATATTGGTGTTGTTGTGGGGATCAAATGTGATAATATTTGTAAAAGCACTTATTCATAGTCACATAGAAGGCACTAGATAAATGCTAGATAATTTTATTATCTTGAAGGAAGCCAGAAGACTGAAGAGTTAGACTTAATTCTGGATACTAGGCCACATCTTAAAATGACTTAACCAGCTTTCTGAGATGCCACATTACACTACAGACTCATGTTGAGCTTAAGGTCTGCTTAAGCCACCAGATCTTTTTTTTTAATCTGAAGAATTGTTGCCTAGCAATACTTTCTTCTTTTTTGTGCTCCTAAAGTTATTTTTAAAGACTTTGTATTTTTTGCTCTAAATGACTATTGATTAGACAAATAGAAATTAAAACAACTCTGAGGTAACACCTCACATCTATCAGATGAACTAATATGACAAAAAAGAAAAATGAGAAATGTTGGAGAAGATCTGGAAAAACTGGGATCCTAATTCATTGTTTGTAGAGTTGTGAACTGATGCAATCATTCTGGAGAACAATTTGGAATTATGCTCAAGGCCTATAAAACTGTGCATAGCCTTTGATCCAGCTTTGTATGCCAAAGAGATAAAAAGAAAAGGAGGAAATGAACAAAAATATTTATATTTTGTGGTGGCAATTGGAAATTGAGGGTATGCCCATCAATTGCAGAATGGCTGAATATATGTGCTATATAATTGTAATGAAATACTATTATGTTATAAGAAATGATGAGTAGGCAGACTTCAGAAAAATCTGGAAAGATTTACATGAACTAATGTTGAGTGAAGTGAGCAGAACCAGGAGAACATTTTTCACAGTCCTAGCAATATTATATGTTGATCAACTGTGAATGACTTAGTTATTCACAGTAATAAAATGATCCAATGATCTGTGAGAACTAATAGCACCTGAATGTGGATGAAAGTAAACTGTTTTTTCACTCTTTAAATTTTGGTGTTTTTTTTTCCCTCCTGATCTGTGGGGTTTTTTTTCCTCAACATAAATAATATGGAAATGTTTTTGTGTGATTGAATATGTATAACCTCTATCAAATTGAAAACACAAACAGCAACTGAAATCAAGCTAAATGCAATGACCACCAATTGCAGGGAAATTTTGGTCTATGAATATAATTAATTATGCTATTATTATATTATATATTATTATATAAAAATTAATAATAATTAACATAGCAAGATAAGAAAAACAAGAATGAAGGATTCAAAGAAGTCCAGAAAAACAAAAGTGAATGGCTGAATAAAGAAAGCAGAACCAGGTGAACAATTCAAACAATTAACAACATAATGGGCATTTGAGTTATTACAGGATTTGTAACTGAGAAGGACAAACCTTTCCTTTCAATCCTCAGAACATGAAGAAATTTCTTTGAGCTGAAAAGTAGACTTGAGCCACATTCATCCAGAAGTTTTGAAAGTCACTCAAAGAACAGATTGGAAAAAGGCAAAAAGATACATGGGTAACCCCCACTGTATGTACACTCAAGATGGTTTCAGCAATTCCTTATTTATCAATCCTAGCTCTGTAGTAATTTTTTTTATTTTAAAAAAGTTTTAAAGTCAATTTTATTTTATTTTTAGTTCTGAATGCTTTCCCTCTTCCCTCCCCCATTCTTTGAGAGGCCAGAAAAACAAAAACCAGAAACAGATTAAGTGACCTGCCTAAGATCACACAGTTAGTAAATATATGAGGCTGGATTTGAACTCAGTCTTTTTGATTGTGCCATCTAACTGCTTACATCTCAACTTTCCTTTTCTCCTCTTCCTCCATACCTTCATGAAACTTTCCTTTTCTCCTTTTTCTCCATACCTTCTCCCTCTTGCCTTCCCTCTGAGAAGACTTTTCATTTACTCTGTGTATATACTTGTATGGTTCTAATTGTTTTCATGTTGTTTCTCCTCTTAGACTACAAGCTCCTTATAGGTAGGAACTCTATATTTATTTTTCTTTGTAACCCTCAGCATTTAAGGCAGAGCTTGGCACACAGCAGAAGCTTAATAAATGCTTTTGGGATGATAGACTAATTGACTAAAATTTAACTGATCTTTGCTTATCAAACCACTTCAGTTCTGGGAACTTCAATTCAGTCAGGACATCCATACATCAATCAACATCCTGAGACAGACAACCATAATGGTAATGGTATCAACATCACACAATATTAGGATTGGTTGAAAGAAGTGGGGATGATTAACCTGGAGGAGAAAAGCTTAGGGAGTAATATAGCCATCTTCTATATTCAAAGGACTTTCAGGCAGAAGATATTTTAGATTTGTTCTGTATCTGTGATACTCATACTCATATAGATATAAAATGTATTCATATATTTACATATTTGATATAAATATATTCATAAATTTACATATTTGATATATGTAAACATGCATATAGTTATACAATAATTTATGTATTTAATACACACAAAAATGTATTTATATTAAATATATAAAAATATACATGCAAGCATATATATGTGTATATATGTATACACACATACATATATATATACACAATTATATGTATAACATGTAGTAGTGTTTGTGTATATGTATATAATGCGGCACAGTGCTAAGCACTACAAATCTTATCTCACTGAATCTTCACCATAACCCTGGGAGGCAGGGACTCTTATTATCCCATTTTATAATTGCTAAAGAAATTGAGGCAGAAAGATATGAAATGACTTGCTTAGGATCATGTAACTAGTATATATCTGAGAATTTGAAATCAGGTCTTCCTAGCCTCTATTAAACCACTTAGGGGCCTCTTTGTTTCTCTTGTATGTACCTAAATATTTTGGAAGATCATGGCAAAATCTGGTTGCTTGGAGAAGTTCAGCAGTATCACATACCGGATCCTTGCTTTGCATGGGTTCTGAATAATGGTTGATGCACTCTTATTTTCCCAGT
>JAJPUD010012486.1:25794-46151 GCA_023553655.1 Myrmecobius fasciatus | reverse complement strand
TGCCATCTGCTAGAAGCTGTGAGAGCTGCAGGCAGAGTGAGCTGATGAATTGCTGAGAAAATTCAAAAGATCAGTGGAAGAAAAGACCAAGCATATCACTCCTGGGACTATATAGGTCTCCAGTACACCAAAGGCAAAATTCATATGGAGTCCCAGATAGAGCCCGTCCCAAAATAACTACAGGGCTCTGAGAGGTGATTTCCTGAAGTCCAAGAACTGGCATTCCATGATCTCAGTTGTGAGTCCCATTTGTTTTCTTTGACCTGTAAACAAAAATCTTGTTCCTCCTCTGAAATTTGTGAACAGTGTGCTTGAAAGGGGACACTAAGGGCTAGATGCTGAATGGGATCTGCATTCCCAGATTATCCGAATAGAGGTATTGCCCCAATGTGTACCCTGACCTTTTGTGTCACATGAGAGACTCTGAGGGATCATGGGGTCCACACTGAGTAGTTCCACTCATAGAGGTTGTTGCTCATCCCTTGTTCTGGAAGAGGATCATGACATGCAAGTGAATTGGATTTAAGGGAGAATTAGCTGTGTAAAGTCATCAGCCTCACTTTCCCCTCCAGAGTCATCAGAGATGGCCCTCACAAACAAGTTATAAACTGCAGAATAAATTGGAAGTAATTGCTGGAGGGTACATACTAAGATTAAGGATAATGGGGATAAACTTCTTTTAGAAAAGGACTCTTAAAGGAAGCCTAATCTTCCCACTTCCAAACTGTGCAACATCAAATAAGTCACTCTCTTTCAAGTTTCTCATCTATGAAAAGGTAAGGTTCGTCCCAATGATGAAAGTCCTTCTACCTTTTGATCATAATTTTGTTGTTGTTTAATCATTTTCAGTCCAATTTTGGGGGGGTTTCTAGGCAAAAATACTCTAGTGCTTTGCCATTTTCATCTCCAGTTCATTTTACAGATGAAGAAACTGAGGCAGAGTTAAGTGACTTACCCAGGCTCACACAGCTAGTAAGCCTCTGAGGTCAGATTTTAACTTGGGAAGATGAATCTTTTTGATTCCACTCTGTCCACTGTGTCACCTAGCTTCCCTGATCATGATTATAGGAATGCTGTTTTTATTGGCATTTTTAATATACTATTACCATTTCCAAAATACAATGAATGGGATACTCCAGTCAAAAAATTCAGTTCAAACAAACCAATATTCATTAAGTTTCTCCCAGCAAGATACAAACAATACAAATAGGGAAGGAAAAAAAGATAGACTCTGATTTTCAAGGAAAGTCACTTCCAGATCTCTTATTAAGGAAGGATGGCATACAGGGTAAAGTATAATAAAAGATAAGAAGCATGAGTAAAAAGAGATTCAGACAAAATAACCAGTCCTCATTTCTTAGGCAAGAGGAAGAAGGTATCAAAGAAAAGGAGAAAAGGGGGACAGGCCAGCTCCCCAGCTGCTTCCCTAGAATATTAAACACTCCTGCTTTTTTAATTTGCCATCTCCCACCCCCTTAAGTGGTGATTAATGAAGCCTGCCTCAGTCTGATCCCTTCTGGCCACCTGACTTCAGCTAGTGGGGTCCCTCAGAGAGGCTGAGAGCAGCTGTCAGCTCCCTGCTTCCGGCCTGGACAAAACAAACATTAGCCAAGAGCCCCTCCCTCTATCCCTCCAGGGCCTAGCATTGGACTGGCAGATGTGAAGCTGCAGTGATTATTCAGCCTGGAGGGCAGCAGACCTATTAGATCTGGCAGGTTATTTGCACTTCAAAAGGGGGCCTTCCCACTAGTTCCTCACTCCTGGGACTTTGGGGAGACAGCAGATTCTCGATTTTCCTAACCCAGATTAAGTCTCTTTGAGTGAGTTATGTACTCAAGTATCCACCCCTTAGACCCCCGGTAGCTTTTACACACTTTGGAGGTGAAAGTTAACACACTGGGCTTCCACTCAGCCTTGTTCACTAGAGTGACTTTTAATCTAAGGCAGGTTGCTCTTGTTTCTTGGAGGTGGAAGGGAGAGAAATTCTGCCGAGGAACTGCGGAAGGAGGGGGAACAGCATTTATTATGCACCTTCTATGTGCCAGCACTATGTTAAATGCTTTACAAATACCTCATCTGATCCTTAGAACCACCCGGTGAAGTGGGAGCCTCATTTTATTAGCCTCATTGTACAACTGAGGAACCCAAGATTCAGTTACTAGCCCAGGGTCACATAGCTAAAGAGTATCTAAGACTGGATGGAAGAGTTCAGACCCCAAGAAGCCAACCCAGAAAAATGAAAGGGTGTCAAATTTGGAGTTAGAAATGGGTTTAAGTCTGGGCTCTGTTACTTTCAACCTGAAAATTTTAGATAAGCTTCTGCCTTAGCCTCAGTTTTTAAATTAATTTAAATTAAAATGAGGGCATTGAGCAAAATGACTTCTAAGGTCATTTCCAGATCTAACATATAAACTCCTGAAATCACCATTCACCCCCTGCTTCATTTCTCCCAGGTGGAATTGGTCCCTTCAGACCAGACCACCAATGGGGAGGGGGGGAGAGAAATGCCCTCATTCCCTAGGAGAATTAAACAACTCTGTTTTAGAACTGCTGCTGTTTTAGGGATCTGAAATAGCTGGATTGGTAAATGGATCCAAACAAAATCAAGTATCCTACGGTAATCTGCCTCAAAGTCTTCCACCTGGAATAATTTTTTTTTTTTTTTATCTTACCTTATCTGTGACTTCCTTGACACTTCACTGACCATCACTTCCTTTCCTCCAAAGGCTTTAGGAGTAGAGATTATCTCACTTTTGTATCTGTATCCCCAGGGGCTAGTTTGACCAAATGTTTGATAAATACTAAATGTTTGGCAAAGGATTTTGTTTGTATGTTTTGTTGTTTTTAATTCATTCTTTCTTTCTCCGATTTCTTGGTAAGGTGGTATTAACATAAAATGACTCCAAAATCCACAATCTAATATCCAGTTGATTTTATTCTATTTGAATTTATTCAGCAACTACTATATGCTAGGCACTGTGCTAAGTACTAGGATACACTGTGCTGAGTACTGGGGACACAAACAAAAGATAATCAGCCCTACCCTCCTGGAAGAAGAAGATTAACCTGAGTACTGTGAATTTTAAGGAAATATCCCTTCCCCAGAAAAAGAAAGATGATTTCCTCAATTTTCTCAAATATAAAAAGATAATAATTTGTAAACATGGAAATGGTAATGGAAAGATCAAAGGTTTGATCCTTTCTGTGGGTAGCTGGTGAAGAAATAGATCATGGGAAATGCCTAAATTGAAGAACTAGTAATTTGAAGAATTATCAATATGTATATTGAAATCTACTAATACGAGGACAGAAGATCAGGGGAGGTGTTAGGAAGGAAAGACAGCATTATGTATATTGGTAGGTAATTTATGGAGGTTACAGGGAGTTGTAGCCTGTGGGATTCTGGGGTAACAGTTACCAGAACTTTGATTGATGAACATGAATTGAATAAACCTCAAATGAGGAGAAAGTAATGATAGTAGTTGAGAGAAATTCTAGAAATGTGAATGGGGAGTAAAAAGTATTTTAATTCCTCCACTTTCACCACTGAGCCTAGGGGTATGTATGTGTGATAGTGCAACCAGTTTTGGAAAAGTAGCCAAGGAAACGGTTTCATCTGGTGATATCTCTGTTTTGTTTTGTTTTTATGGAACAGGAATTCCAGAGACACAATAGAGGAGATAGGAGATATAAAGTGTTATTTTGGAATAAGTTGGGCCAATTTAAGAGACACAGAAACAAGGGAATTCATAGTGGAGAGACAAGAAGCTAGATTTGTACAAGAAAAGTTGGGATGAGAATGGGGTGGGAGTATGTTAGTTAATCACTGAAGAATGTATTCAGGCATTCTGGTCCCCAGGAGGCTACATAGCTGTATGTAGGTAGGGCAAGCTAGAAGGTAGAGAAGGGTGAGAAGTGAGATCTCTTTCTCTCTCACAGTACAGAAGTTCCAAGTAAGGACTCACTAATTAATTATTAAGTAGGACTCAGGGTAATTTCATCCCAGAGCTCAGACGCTAGTGTACAACTGGAAAAAAAAAATTAGGGTATCCAAAGGGGAAAGGGAAGAAATACAAAGATGTAGTAGTCTCAGAAGACTGAAAAAACAATTGATGCAGATAAGACCCTTCTCCCATAATCACTGTCCAAAGAACAGTAAATTACTGATTACCTGAGCTGGGTACCAGCACCAAGGAGATCCAGAAGAAATGAAACAGAATTCCAGCTTTTGGCAGCTCATTACCTTCAGTAACTCATAAAAGTTAACATATAAAAATCACTTCAGATTAAGAGAGTGGGAAAAGGAAGAGGAAAGGAGCAAGTATTTATATTACCACTTACTATGTGCCAGTGGCAGCTATAAGGCACAATGAATAGAGCACCAAACCTGAAGTCAGGAAGACCCAGACACTCACTACTGTGTGATTCCAGGCAAGTCATTTATTCCTACTTGCCTCAGATTCCTCATTTGTAAAATGAGCAGGATAAGGAAATAGCAAATCACTCCAGTATCTTTGCCAAGAAAATCCCAAATGGGGTCAAAAAGAGTTGGACACAACTGAACTACCGAATAATAAATGTTCCACGTGCTATACCTTAAGCACTTTACAAATTTGCTTCTCACAACAACCTTGGAAGGTAGGTGCTATTATTAGGTGCTTTTATAGGTGAGGAAACTGAGGCAGACAGATATTATATGACTTGGACATGATCTCAAAGTGTCTGAAGACAAATTCAGTTCTTCCTTTGCTCCTTTTTAAAGGTTGAGGTCTGCTCCTAGGGCACAGAGATCAGAGCTTTTTCTACAGTGTGGCAGAAGATTCTCACTTCCCTGGAGCTAGTAGTACTTCAGGCTTCCCCTCCTCTCTCCTCCACCTCCCGATGCCTCCCCTTTCCCCCGAATTGGGTGGGCCTGGCTAAATCTCATCTGTTATGATGAGGTTCAAGCACTCACTATTTTCCTTCTGTAGCTGTGTTGGAGGTCTCCCAGCTAGTCTGCTGATACACTGGCCTTCTGAATCAGGACAGAGTAGCCAATGCTGCTGTATTTTGTCCAAGAGCCTCCCCATGCTGTTCCCATACTGGGCCACATTCCTCCCTGCCCAATTAGACAGACCTTTCCCGAAGTCGTTTCAGGATATCTTATGCTGTAAATTTGTTACACTCCAAATATTTGTAAGTTCTAACATTCCAAAATCTATTCAGAGACTTGATATAGTGTTGATTTGGAGGGAAGTCAGGAAGAGCTCAGGCAAAATTCTGTCTATTCTCTGCCATTTTGGCTCTCTCTCAAGAAATCATAAAAGAAAATTTGACCAAATATCTTAGAACCAGTGGTCAAAGTAGAAACTAAAAGTATCCATCAGTCACCTCTTTTTTTTTCTTTTTATTATTATTAAAACTCTTTATTTGCAAAACATATGTATGGGTAATTCTTCAACATTAACCCTTACAAAGCTTTCTGTTACAAATTTCCCCCCCGTACTCCCCACCCCTCCCCTAGATGGCAGGATATCCACTACATGTTAATTATGTTAAAATACTTGACAAATTGAATATATGTATACATATTTCCACACTTATCATTTTTGTGCAAGAAAAATCATATCTACAAGAAAAAAAAATCAGAGAAAGAAACACAATGCAAGCAAACATCAATAGAGAGCATGAAAATGTTATGTTGTAGTCCACATTTCATATCCCTCTCTCTGGGTTTCTTCACTGATTGGAACTGGTTTGAAACATTTCATTGTTGAAGAGAGTCATGTCCATCAGAATTGATCATCATATAGTATTGTTATTGTCGTGTATAATGATCTCCTGGTTCTGTTCATTTCACTCAGCATCAGTACATGCAAATCCCTCCAGGCCTCTCTGTCCTGCTGGTCGTTTCTCACAAAACAATAATATTCCATAACATTCATATAGCATAATTTGTTCAGCCATTCTCCAATTGATGGGCATCCATTCAGTTTCCAGTTTCTAGCCACTGCCAAAAGGGCTGCCACAAACATTCTTGCACATGTGGGGCCCTTTCCTTCCTTTATGATTTCTTTGGGATATAAGCCCAATAGAAACACTGCTGGGTCAAAGGGTATGCACAGTTTGATAACTTTTTGAGCATAGTTGCAAATTGCTCTCCAGAATGGTTGGATCCTTTCACAGTTCCACCAACAATGTATCAATGTCCCAGCTTTCCCACATCCCCTCCAACATTCGTCATTATCTTTTCCTGTCATTTTAGCCAATCTGACAGGTGTGTAGTGGTACCTTAGATTTAATTTCCATTTCTCTGATGAATAGTGATTTGGAGCACCTTTTCACATGACTATAAATAGTTTTAATTTCATCCTCTGAAAATTGTCTGTTCATATCCTTTGACCATTTATCAATTGGAGAATGGCTTGAATTCTTATAAATATGAGACAATTCTCTATATATTTTAGAAATGAGGCCTTTATCAGAACCCTTAAATGTAAAGATAATTTCCTAATTTATTACTTCCTTCCTAATCTTGTCTGCATTAGTTTTGTTTGTACAGAAACTTTTTAACTTAATATAGTCAAAATTATCTATCTGGTGTTCAATTAAGAGTTCCAGTTCTTCTTTGGACATAAATTTATTCCATCTCCACAGGTCTGAGAGATAAACTATACTACATTCCTCTAATTTACTTATATCACTCTTTATATCCAAATCATGAACCCATTTAGCTCTTATCTTGGTATGTGGTGTTAGGTGTGGGTCAAGCCCTAATTTCTTCCACACTAGTTTCCAATTTTCCCAGCAGTTTTTGCCAAATAGTGAGTACTTATCCCAGAAGCTGGGGTCTTTGGGTTTATCAAACACTAAATTGCTATAGTTATTGCCTAGTTTGTCCTGTGATTCTATCCTATGCCACTGATCGACTACTCTATTTCTTAGCCAGTACCAAATGGTTTTGATGACTGTTGCTTTATAATATAGTTTTAGATCTGGTACAGCAAGGCCACCTTCATCTGCCTTTTTTTTTTTTTCATTAATTCCCTTAAAATTCTTAACCTTTTGTTCTTCCAAATGAACTTTGCTACTATTTTTTCTAGATCTGTAAAATAATTTCTTGGGAGTTTGATTGGTGTGGCACTAAATAAGTAAATTAGTTTGGGTAGTATTGTCATTTTTATTATATTCACTTGGCCTACCCATGAGCATTTGATGTTTTTCCAATTGACTAGGTCTGACTTTATGTGTGTGGAAAGTGTTTTGTAGTTTAGTTATTATAGTTCCTGACTTTTCCTTGGCAGATAGATTCCCAAATATTTTATACTATCAACAGTTATTTTGAATGGAATTTCTTTTAGTATCTCTTGCTGCTGAACTTTGTTGGTAATATATAAAAATGCTGCTTATTTATGTGGATTTATTTTGAATCCTGCAACTTTACTAAAGTTGTGAATTGTTTCTAGTAATTTTTTAGTCGAGTTTCGAAGGTTCTCTAAGTATACCATCATGTCATCTGCAAAGAGTGATAATTTGGTTTCCTCATTGCCTACTCTAATTCCTTTAATCTCTTTTTCTTCTCTTACTGCCAAAGCTAACATTTCTAACACAATATTAAATAATAATAGTGACAATGGGCAGCCTTGTTTCACTCCTGATCTTATTGGGAATGGTTCTAGTTTGACTCCATTACATATGATGCTTGCTGATGGTTTTAAGTAGATACTACTAATCATTTTAAGGAAAAGCCCATTTATTCCTATACTCTCTAGTGTTTTTAATAGGAATGGTTGTTGAATTTTATCAAAAGCTTTTTGTGCATCTATTGAAATAATGTTTTTTGTTAATTTGGTTATTAATATAATTGATTATGATGATAGTTTTCCTAATAGTGAACCAGCCCTTCATTCCTGGTATAAATCCTACTTGGTCATAGTGTATTATCCTGGAGATGACTTTCTGTAATCTTATTGTTAATATCTTATTTAGAATTTTTGCATCAATATTCATTAGGGACATTGGTTTATAGTTTTCTTTCTCTGTTTTCTCCCTACCTGGTTTAGCTATCAGCACCATATCAGTCTCATAGAAGGAATTTGGTAGTATACCTTCTTTCCCTATTTTTTCAAATAGTTTATATATTATTGGAATTAATTGTTCTTTGAATGTTTGGTAGAATTCACATGTAAATTCATCTGGCCCTGGAGATTTTTCCTTAGGGAGTTGATTAATAGCTTGTTCTATTTCTTTTTCTAAAATGGGGCTATTTAAATAATTTTTTTTCCTCTTCCATCAGTCACCTCTTGAAAGAAACTCCAAAATGATAATTTTTGAGAATGTTGTAGCCAAAATTCTTAGGTCAAGGGAAAAAATAATGTAAGCAGCTCAAAAGAATTCAAGTACTAAGAAACTACAATTAAGTTAACACAAAATTTAGTAGCCAACATTGAAAGAACAGAGAGCTTGGAATATAATATTTCAGAAAGCAAATGACTTAGGCTTACAAATAAAAGTAAATTACATGGTAAAATTGAGTATAATTCCATAGGGAAAAAAATGGAATTATGAGAATTCCAGAGAAAAAGAGAATTATGAAGCTGAGAATTTTCAATTATATGTAATGAAAAAAATCACAGCTCAGTAGAAAATTTGATATATAAACCCAGGACTCAAGAGAAGCACAAGATAAGCATGAATAAGAAATTATAAGGGACTGAACAAAATTAAAATGCTTACATTCCTTTTTGCTGAGGCAATTGAGGTTAAGTGACTATATTAAGTTAAAAAGTTTCTGTACAAACAAAACTAATGCAGACAAGATTAGGAAGGGTCACACAGCTAGGGAATGTTAAGTGTCTGAGACCAGATTTGAACTCAAATCCTCCTGACTTCAGCACTGGTGCTCTATCCACTGCACCACCTAGCTGCCCTGAATGCTTACATTCTTATATGGATGAAATATATAGCCCCTCAGAACTTTATTATCACTGGTGATCATAGAGGAAGTCTAAGTAGATAAGGGCCTCAGTGTGATTTTGTTGTGTTTGGTTGATTTCAAAACAAGAATGGAAAGGGTAAGGAAAAGAATATCACTGGTAAAGTGGGGAAAGGAGAACAGGAAGAAGAAAAACCTTTCTCAAATAAATAAGGTACACAAAAGCGAGTTTATACAAAAGAAAGAGTAAGAGGGGAAGTAGATAACACCTGAACCTCACTCTCATCTGAACTAATTAAAGGAAAAAGGAGCATACTGATGCACACAGATGGGTACAGAAATATACTTTTCCAAAAGATAAATAGAAAAGGAGTTAAGGGAAAGAAGGGAATAAGAGGAAGGTAGATTAAAGGAGGCATTATTCAGAAGCAAAACAGACTCTTAAAGAAGGTGTAGGGGGAGGAAGACAAGGATAAGAATAAGAAAATAGAATAGAGGGAAATAACAATCATAACTGTGAATGTGAGTGGGATGAACTCACCCATAAAAGGGAGATTATAGCAGAATGGATTAAAACCCAGAATCCAGCAATATGTTATTTACAAAAAGCATACTTAAAATAGAAAGATATGTACAGAGTTAAAATAAAGGAATGGTGGGGCAGCTAGGTGGCGCAGTGGATAGAGCACTAACCCTGAAGTCAGGAAGACCTGAGTTCAAATCTGGTCTCAGACATTTAACATTTCCTAGCTGTGTGACCCTGGGCAAGTCACTTAACCTCAATTGCCTCAACAAAAAGCAAAAAAATAAAATAAAGGGATGGAACAGAATCTATTATGCTTCAGTTGAAGCAAAAAAAAAAAGACAGCAATAGTAATCATGATCTTAGACAAAACAGCAGCAAAAATAAACTTGATTTAAAAAGATAAATAGGGAAGTTACATTTTGCAAAAAATATTACCATATATGCAGGTAGAATCAAGAGGGAAGAGAGAAGCCAGGAAGTTACCCAAGTTCTTCCTGGTTTCCCTCAGAAACAACATTAAATCAAGTCTCTAAAAAAATTCTGGAGTAGTAGAATTCACAAGAAGATGGAATGAAACAATTTTCCATCCCAAGATAACTTAGAAAGACTTCTGAAAAGTTTTGACTCACTTAGGTAAAAGAGGAGCAAAGTTAAGTGCAGGCTGTGTTCTGAGACAACATACGGAAATTTATGGGATGCAGCCAAGGTAATACTTAGAGGAGAATTTATCTCTATATGCTTTCATGAATAAAATATAGAAAGAGTAGTTCAATGAATTGGGCATGTAATTTAAAAACAACAGAAAAAGAACAACTTAAAATCGCAATTAAACTCTGAGATACTACTACACACCTCTCAGATTGGCTAAGATGACAGGAAAAGATAATGATGAATGTTGGAGGGTTTGTGGGAAAACTGAGACACTAATACATTGTTGGTGGAACTGTGAATGGATCCAACCATTCTGGAGAGCAATTTGGAATCATGCTCAAAAATTTATCAAACTGTGCATACTCTTTGATCCAGAAGTGTTTCTACTGGGCTTATATCCCAAAGAGATCTTAAAGGAGGAAAAGGGACACATATGTGCAAAAATGTTTGTGGCTGCCCTTTTTGTAGTGGCTAGAAACTGGAAAGTGAATGGATGCCCATCAATTGGAGAATGGCTGAATAAATTATGGTATATGAATGTTATGGAATATTATTGTTCTGTAAGAAATGACCAGCAGGATGATTTCAGAAAGACCTGGAGAAACTTACATGAACTAATACTAAGTAAAATGAACAGAACCAGATGATTATACACGGCAAACCAGTTCTAATTGTTCAGTGATGAAGAGAGCCATCTACACCCAGAAAGAGGACAGTGGGAACTGAGTATGGTTCACAACATAGCATTTTTACTCTTTTTGTTGTTTGCTTGCATTTTATTTTGCTTCTCTTTTTTTCTTGTGCAGCACAATAATTGTACAAATATGTATGCATATGGGGCAGCTAGGTGGCACAGTGGATAGAGCACCAGCCCTGAAGTCAGGAAGACCTGAGTTGGAAGACAGGGTTTTGTAAGGGCTAATGATGAAGAATTGTACATGCATATGTTTTGAAAAAATGAAAAGCTTTGATTAAAAAAAATAAAAATAAATAAAACCCACAATTAAACTACAAATTAGAAATTCTGAATATCCCAGCCTATGAGTTCAAATTCTGCCTCAGACACTTACTAGTTGTGTGACTCTGGGCAAGTAACTTAATCCTGCTTGTCTTAATTTCTTTTTTCATATGACTATAGATGGCTTTAATTTCATCATCTGATAATTGACTGTTCATATCCTTTGATCATTTATCAATTGAAGGACTTATATTCTTATAAATTTGACATAATTTTTTATATATTTTAAAAATGAGACCTTAATCAGAAATACTGGGTGTAAAAATTTTTCCCAATTTTGTACTTCTCTTTTAATCTAGAAAATATTGCTTTAAGGAATCTGAAATGCAAGACTTCATGACAGCGAAATGAATTACATTGCATTTTAAATTTGGAATAAAAGCTAGTCTTGAGGCAAAGTTCTGAAACCAAAACAAATAAATAAATTTAAAAGAAATTCTGAATATCTAAGGAGAGGTTAATAAAATTGAATGTAAAATTGTTGAACTAATAAATAAAATTAAGAGCTGGTTTTATGAAAAAACAATAAAATGGATAAATTTTTGGTTAATTGATTTTTAAATGAAAAATCAAATTACTAGTATCAAAAATGAAAAGAATGCATTCACTACCAATGAAGAGGAAATTAAAGTAATAATGAGGAGTTATTTTGCCCAACTGTATGCCAAAAATGCTGACAATTTCAGTGAAATAGATGAATATTTATAAAAAATATAAATTACTCAGATAAACAGAAGAAGAAATGAAAAACTTAAATAACTTCATTTTAGAAAAATTGAACAAGCCATCAATGAACTCCCTAATAAAAAATCTCCAGGACCAGATGGCTTTACAAGTAAATTGTATTAAACAATTAAAGAGTAATTAATTCCAATACTATATAAACTACCTGGAGAAAAAGGCAAAGAAAGCGTCCTATTAAATCTCTTTTATGACACAAATATGATGCTAATACCCAAATCAGGAAGAGACAAAACCCAGAAAAAACAACTATAGATCAATTTCCGATATTGATGAAAAAAATTTTAAATAGAATATTGGCAAAAAGATTCCATCAATTTATCACCAGGATCACACATTATGACCAGACAATTTATACTATAAATGTAGGGCTGGTTCAATATTAGGAAAACTATTAGCATAATTGACAAAACCAATAGAATTTACATGATTATCTCAAAAAATGCAGAAAGAAGCTTTTTGACAAAATTCAGCACCCATTCCTATTAAAAAAAAAAAAAACACCAAAAACACTAGGTAACAGGATTAAATGGAGCTTTCCTTAAAAAGATAAGAAATATCTATCTAAAACAATCAGCAGCATTACCTGTAATGGCAATAAGCTAGAAGCCTTCCCAATACCATTAGGGTGAAGCAAGGATACATACACATGATTACTTCTATTATTTAATATTGTACTAGAAATATTAGCTATCACAATAAGAAAAGAAAATTAAATAAATTAAAATAGGGAATGAGGAAACAAAATTATCATTTTTGTAGATGATATGATGGTACACTTAGGGAATCCTGGAGAATCAATTAAAAAACTATTTTAAATAATTAACAACTTTAGCAGTCATAGGACATAAAGTAAACCAATGTAAATCATCAGCATTTCTACATATTACCAACAAAGCTCAGCAACAAGAAATAGAAATTCCATTTAAAGTAATTGTAAAAATATAAAAGTTTGGGGAGTCTGCTTGCCAAAATAAACACAGGAACTATATGAACAGAATTATAAAACATTTTTCACACAAAGTCAGAACTAAACAATTGAAAAATATCAATTGCTCATGGATAGGCTAAACTAACATAATAAAAATAACAATTCCACCTACATAAATTTACTTATTCGTTGTATTACCAAGCTAATGAAATATTATTTTATAGAGATAGAAAAAAATAATAATAAAGTTCATCTGAAGGAATAAAAAGTCAATAATATCAAGGCAATTAAAAACAAATGCAAAGAAAGGCATCCTAGCCATGCCAGATTTAAAACTACATTGTAAAGCAACAATTATCAAAATTATTTGGTACTAATCAAGAAACATTGTGGTAGATCAGTAGAATAGATTAAGTGCACAAGACACAGTAGCAAATGACTATAGTAATCTATTGTTGGATAAACCCAAGGCCTCTAGCTTCTGGGATAAAAGCTCACTACTTGACAAAAACTTTTGGGGAAATAGTAAAATAGTATGGCAGAAACTAGGCATAGATCAACTCTTACACTGTATAGCAATATAAATGGGTTCATGGTTTAGACATAGAGGTGATACCATAAGCAAATTAGGAGAGTAAGGAATAATTTACTTGTCAGATCTATGAAAGAAGGAAGAATTTAAGACCAAACAAGAAATAGAGAATACAATGATATGCAAAATGGATAATTTTGATTACATTAAATTTAAAAAAGGTTCTGCACAAACAAAACCAATACAACCAAGATTGGAAAGAAAGCAGAAAGCTGGGAAACAATTTTTACAGCAAGTATTTCTGATAAAATCCTTATTTCTCAAATAGAGAACTGAGTTAACAAATGATCAAAGGATATGAACAGGCAGTTTTCAGATGAAGAAATTAAAGCCATCTATATTTGTATAAAATGTTCTAAATCACTATTGATTAAAGAAGCACAAATTAAAACAAAGCTGAAGTTTTACCTCATGCTTATCATATTGTCTGATATGACAGAAAAGGAAAATTGTTTTGTTTTTTGAGTTCCAATTTGTTCTCTCTCCTTCCCTTTCCACCCCCTCTCCAAGACTACAAACAATCTAATATAGGTTATACATATACAATCATTTTAAACATTTTCATATTAGTCATGTTGTAAAAGAAAACAAATGAGAATAAAAGGAAAAAAAACTACCTTGAAAGAAAAAGCAAATAAACAAAACAACAACAAAAAGGTGAGATTACCATATATATGCTTCAATCTTCATTCAGTTTTCATAGTTCTCTCTCTGAATGTGGATAGTAAAAGCTTTTTTGTAGTGGTAAAGAATTGCATTGAGGGAATATTCACCAATTGTGGAATGGCTAGACAAGTTGTGAAATATGAATGTAATGGAATTCAATTGTTCTATAAGAAATGGTAAAAAGGCTGATTTCAGAGAACTCTGGAAATACATGAACTAATGCAAAATGAAGTGAGCAAAAACAGGAGAACATTGAACAGTATAATAGTAACACTGTGTGATAATCAACTACGATAGACTCAGATCTCAGTAATATAAGAATCCAAGATAATTCCAGAAGACTCGTGATAAAAATTGCTATTCAGGGAAGGAGGGAGAAAAAATTTAGAATCCAAAATCTTATTTAAAAGATCAATGTTGACTATCTTTACATATAATTAGAAAAAATAAAACAATATTTACAAAAAATTCCAAAACTTACAATAAATAATAAACCAATATCAGTATTGAATATATATGCCCCAAATGGTATATGGCATTTGAGTTTTTAAAAAAAAATTATAATATTTTATTTTCCCAAATACATGCAGATACTTTTCAGCATTTACCTTTGCAAAACCTTGTATTCCAAATTTTTCTCCCTCTCTTCCCTCCTATTCTTCCCCAAGACTGTAAGCAATCTGTTGATAGATTCAAACAAGGGTAATTTTTCTAAACATATTTCCATATTTGTCATGCTGCACAAGGAAAATCAGATCAAATAAGGGAAAAAAACATAAAAAAACAAGCAAACAAGAACAACAATAAAAGGTGAAAATGCTATGCTTTGATCCACATTCAGTTTTCATAGTATCCTCTCTGAATGTGAACAGCACTTTCCATTCCAACTCTACTGGAATAACTTTGAATCACCTCATTGTTGAAAAGAGCTAGTTGATCACATAATCTTGTCTTTTTACTTATTTTAAACAAATATAAAACAAGAATGAAAAAATTGTGCATAGAAGAAATGAGGATACAAAATATAAAACAATAAATTTCTATTTCAAGAATACCTATATAATAAATACTATACATTATATTCAAAGCTGTTCATATTTTCTTTGTTTCCTTTTAGTCCATCATAGTTGATCATCACATAATCTTGTCTTTTTTTAAACTTATTTTAAACAACATAAAACAAGAATGAAAAATTGTGCATAGCAGAAATGATACAAAATATAAAACAATAAATTTCTATTTCAAGAATACCTATATAATAGATACTATACATTATATTCAAAGCTGTTCATATTTTCTTTGCTTCCTTTTAGATTTTCTTTTGTCCTCTGCAGCATACTTTTTACTTTTTCTTTTCCCCCTTCTTCCTGCACCCAAAAATGCTAAAATTAAACATGGTCACATGTACATGCCATACACATGCATATACACATGTATTTTCTAGTCTAATTTTCAAAGAACTATTTTAATCTTTGAGACTCATGTTCTAGTTGTTTAGCTTTCACACACACACCCCATAATTGTTGCTTTTTTTGGATGACTTCTATTTTTACTTCAAGTTTTTCTTCAGTGTTTCTCATTTGATTTTTAAATTCCTTTTTGAGTTCTTCTATCAATTCTCTCTGGGCAGGGAACCAGTTCATGTTTCTTTGGGGTAGAATTTTTTTTTAAACCATATTTCAGTGATCTCCTCTGAAGAAGAATCCCTATCTTCCCTATTCCCATGGTAAGTTTCTATGGTTGAAGTCTCATCTCTGCTGGCTCATTTATTTAATAAATAAGATTAACATAAACACCTCTAATCATGGGGTAGGAAGATGGTACCTCTAGCTTCACTTGAGCTTTCTACTTTGACCTGAAACTCCATACCAAAAACTTCCCCCTCCTACAAGTGCCTATAGCCAGCAGCATCCCTGCCCCTTGCTTTTGCCCTCATGGGTATATTCTTTTTGTAACAAAATCCTATAAATCTGGCAATTCATTGAATACCCTTTTGGTTTTTTTCTACTCAAAATTAAATATATCTCCCAAAATTAAGCACAATTTCAGCCCTATTGGTTTTGCTCTTCAATAAATAGTGTTCTTTGGATCTTCTGGTTGTCTCAGGAAAAGATGTTCTGCCCCCAACTAATTTATTTTTAAAATTCCTCATTGAGAATGTAAAGTTCTCATTTGTGATGATAATCTAGAAAGCGTGGAATTTTCTGGCTTATGACACCATGTTCCCAAAATCCTCCACTAATTTAGGCTTGATTGAAAGAAGATCGAGTCATCCCAAATGATAAGTTCTTATATATTATTACAGGTATTTCACACAAAGCTGAATGACCATTTATGAGTCATATGGGAGAGAAGGGAAAGGGAGATTCTTATTGAATCATGACTTGGGCTAGAGTTTCTGAACTCTGTGGTCTACCATTGGTTGGGTCTAGAGCAGAATTCAAAGTTTTTCCTCATAAGTTAGTTTCCCATTACAAGGAATGTAGCACATAACACATCTAAATTGGCAACAAAGAAGGGATTACAAGATAATAGATCTGGATAGGACCTTAGTGACAGGTTTTGACTTGCTTAGAATTCCAAAGAAGTTTGGCCTTAAGATTCTTGTCTCTCCCTTCATTCATACTCTCTGAAGTTCCAGGGGAGAAAGTCACCCCTCCACACAAAGCTGCCGATGTCAACATTTAAGTTTGGAATAAGCAGGAAATTGGAATTAGGAGGTGGTTTATGGCAAACTCTTTGAAAATTACTGGTCTTAGAGCCCAAATAGGCATTTAAATTGTCATTTTACTGATTTTTAAAAGTCCATAAGGATTATAAACTTCATCAGGTAGCACCTTATATAGTCTTACTCAGGTCTAACAGAAGGTAAAAGAATTAGACAAAGGAAACCCACAGACTCAGGGAGTAAAGGATGGATAAGTTGTTGAAATTCATTTATTCAAGAGATAAGTAGTTGAAAATGGGTTTATATACATAATTAAAGGTCCAAGTCCTTTGCTTCCCCTTTCCCATTCAATAAGTAGACTAAAATATAAGGAATTACAATATGTCCAAGATAAAAGACTCCTTAAAATCATTGACATAATTAACTTCATGTAGTTTAATCAAAACTTCAAGACACTAAGCCTGTTCTAGAAACAAAGGTCAGATATGACTCAACCCATATCTACCACTATCCTGCTCAACCACCTAAGAAAACTACAAACAGGCAGGTTTTTGAATACTAAAAATCCTCCCCATCTCCCCCCTTCCCCCCCATCCCCCCCTCCCCCCCATCTCCCATTAATATCTTGCCTTGAAGTAGTTAGATTGTGTCATTTTTAAAAAGGAACTAGGAGTCCCAGCATATTGGGAAAAGTTATTTGCTTGATGTGGGAGTTAAGTAGAGGACAACTAAATTTTCAACCCTAATCACATTACCCTATGAATGTTGTGATTTATCTGGATCAGAAGTTACATTCCTTATAGGATCTTCAAGGCTACAAACCCCTGAAAACTGAGCAAGGCCCAGTCTGAATGATTTCTTCTCACTCCTGGATTAAGTCAAAGACAAGAGACATCAACATGACCAGCAAGATTTTCAGCATGGAAAGTACCAGTGACACCCTGGAGAATGAATCAGAATGTGAAAGTTAGAAGGTACCTCAAAAGTTACTTCCATTGCATGTGTGTTTAGAGTGACTCTTACTCTAACATGTCTAAGAAGTTGTCATCTATCATCTGTTTCAAGACTCCAAGGAGAAGAAAACATCTTGAAAAACCAATCCACTTTTGGACAGTTTTGTGGGGAAGTTTCTTTTATCAGGCTTGGTAGCCCCCTGAGCCTAGATAAGAACCACCAATAAGGAAAATGAGAACAACAATAACAGGGTCCAACTGCCAGGTCTTAGTATTAGGAAATCCTTTTGTTAAAATATAAGGTAAGGGGAAACTATTGCTGACAAATGCCAACCTTTGCCCTGACTCAGGATAGACTTTGTAGATAGTTCTGCTTGTGGGTCAGGAAAATAGATATTAGAGTATGTATTTGTATCTAGATATAAGAATCTGGGCCAAAATGTGGAGGCTTTGTCTATTTACTGATTACTTTGGCTTTGGGCTTCCTATCCCAGGATAAGTTACCTCTGGATCACATATGCAAAGCTTCTTTCTGCTCCCCCATCTGCCTATGCCATTTCTCAGAGATCATAGCTTAAACATACCAGGGACTATGTCAGACCATATGTTCCAGTTATATTCTACTCACCAAGAATACAGAATCTTTTCCCAAAGTTGATCTAAGGCCAAGTCCCTGACCTAGAAAAGAATCCCAAGATTAGCAATTTGTTATTTTGCCCTTTGGGAAAAGTCTTCCCTAGAGCAATTATCAACCTCCTCCCCCCTATTCCCCCTCCCCTCCCCAATTAGTCCCTTCCTCCCTAGACTTCAGTGATGCTCTCTTGGTTTCCATCTTTCCTTCTCAATCCCTTTTATTGAATCTGTCACTTCCTTCTCATTAAGAAGAAGGTACTCCAGTAATTCACTATGGGGGAGGGGGGGAGAGAGATTAGAAAGCAGTTTGGCAAAAACTAGGCATAGACCAACATCTTATACAACATATCAAAATACAGTCAAAATGGATATATGATTTAGACATAAAAGCAGATATCATGAACAAATTAGAAATAGGATTAAAGGAAGTAAAAAGAGTAGTTTTGATTACATTAAAGTTTTTGCACGAACAAATCCAATGTAGCCAAAATTAGAAGGAAAGCAGAAAGCTAGGGAGAAATTTTTTATAGCAAGTTTCTCTATTGAAGGCCTCATTGCTCAAATGTAGAAAACTGAAAAGTACAAGTCATTCCTCAATTGATAAATGGTCAAAGAACATGAACAATTTTCAGAAGAAAAATCAAAACCATCCACAGTCGAATAAAAATGCTCTAAATTACTACTGATTAGAAAAATGCAAAGTAAGACAACTCTACAATACTACCTCACACCTATTGGATTGGCTTATGACAGGAAAATGAAAATGCTGGAAAGGATGTGGGAAAATTGGGACACTAATGCATTCTTGGTAGACTTATAAACTAATTTAATTATTCTGGAGAACAATTTGGAATTGTGCCCAAAGGTCTATAAGTTTGTATCCTTTGACCCAGCAATATCAAGTCTATATCCTAAAGAGAGATAAAAAGGAAAAGGACCTACATTTACAAAAATGTTTACAGCAGCTCTTATAGTGGTGAAAAATTGAGGTCCATCAATTGGGGAATGGCTGGATAAGTTGTGATGGCGTACTATTGTGCTGTAAAAATTGGACAGTATGCTTTTAGGGGGGAAAATGTAGAAAGAATTGTGATCTCATACAAAGTAAAGAACGAACTAGAAGAATATTGTTTACAGTAATAGCAATATGTGATTGTTAACTGTGAATGATTTAGCTATTCTTAGTAATACAATGATCTAAGACAATTCTGAAGGACTTACGATAAAAATGCTATTCATCTCTAGAGAGATCTGATGAAGACGAATATAAACCAAAATATACCATTTAACTTGCATTTTTCTTTTAGTCAGTTCTTTTTTGTACAAAATTACTATTATGGAATTTTGTCAAGAATTGCCTATTACTTTGCATCTCAAGAAGAGAAAAGAATAGAATTTGGAACTCTAAACTTTAAATAAAAATGTTTTAAAAATTAAAAACAGAGGCCTTCCATTTCTAACATTCAAAGCCCCAAAGACACTGCTATGTGAATTCATTGAGGATTTTTATACTACTTGCCTAAGTAGTAAAGAAATTCAATAGGCGAGTTGAATATGACTGTTTGCTTACATTCCATGTAAAGAGATTCATCCATTTTAGCCTTAATTACTCTAGTAAAAATCAGGTTAAGCTGCTTCATAAAGAAGACCCTACACACTAAACTTGTACTGATTGATGGTATGATGCTCCTCCATATTTCTCCAGCAGCAAGTTGTTCCCCATTGCTGGTCTTAAATTCTGCAAAGAAACTAATGGTGTATATATATTTAAAAAAAAAAAGTTTTACCTGCTTCTAGTGTCATAAGGAACATTGGATTCACGAGTACTAACTCTGATAAGGCTTTTTCTTGAATTATCCCCTTTACTTCGGGTAGGGATCTTCTCTTGCTGGTAATCTGGGGCAATCCGAACAACTTGAGCTTTGGGTGGTGCCTTTTCTACCACAGCAATATGTGTGAATCCAGCAACACCTGTACAAGTTTAGAAAGCCCAGAAAGATAGGTTAGGCTACAGAGAGTCATGATTAATATGCCTTATGGGTAAAAGCCCAGAGTAGCTGATAC
>JAJPUD010012486.1:0-25784 GCA_023553655.1 Myrmecobius fasciatus | reverse complement strand
CCCAGAATTGTATACTAATCACATGAGAATAGTTCTGATATTCTTTGAAAACCATAAGGATTTATGTAAATGCTAGCTGTTTTACCAATGTTTACTATAATGCCTGACACCTAGTAAGTGGTTAATAAATACTTATTGATTTCACTTGTTGAATAAAAGGTTCATCAAGGTTAGGGACTGTTTTTTGCTGCATATGTCTAGGGTTTAGCTTACAGTAGATAGAATAAGAGAATTTTAATTCCATGAACATTGTCTTATCTGGCACAATAAGAAGTTAGTTTTATTGAAATTCTTCTTTCTAAAAATGAATCACTTGGAGGAGGGAATGGAGAGAGAAACCATGTACATACACAAAGTGATCAGAGGCTAAATACTGATAGCTTAAACACGACTTCAGCAGAGAATTAGAGTATTTTTATTCCCTAATTCCCTAATTCCTCCAAAAGCAGCATATGAAACCAATGAAGGCAGACTCAGCTGTCATTAGAGAATTATTCTCTATTATAAAGAAAAGATAGCATTTAAATGATTTAATCTGTCCCTAGTCCAATAGAGTTTCCCTGCCTACTCCTATCAGTCTGATATATTCATAGGGTTGCACAATAATCTGCTGCCCTATTGCTCTACTTAAAAACCCTATCACTTACCATGATCAAAACTTCCTTTCCCACCCACCTCTTTATTAGGGTACTAATTTTCCTAAGAGCATGTACTTTCTCTTTTGTATTTGTATCCCCAGTGACTGATAAATAATGGATACTTAATAAATTTGTTAATTGAAAAAGAGAAGGATTGAAGATGGAAAGAAATGGAGGATGAGGCTAAAACCACCTAGTCCTTAGACTTCAGCTACTTTTGACCAGCATAATAGCTAGCATTTATATAACTCCTTATGTTTTCAAAGATTTACAACCACTCATTTGATCTTCACAATAACCCTGGAAGAGAGAGAGAGGCTATTATTCCTATTTCACAGGTGATAAAACCAAGGCAGATGGAAGATAAGTGACTTGTTCTGGATCACGAAGCTACATCAAGTTTCAAAAGCTGGATTTGAACTTTGATTTCCCAACTTCAGGTCCAGTGCTCTATTTACTGTGACAACTAGCTACCTTACATTCCTAAGCAATACTCTGCTTTAGAAGATCATGGAAGGAGTTATAGCCAATAAACACAACTATACCCCCCCCAAGGGTATAACTAGGAAAGGGGCAAGGAAAGAATATACCATGAGGTGAAACATTTCTTGTGTCCAGATCAGCAGGACTATCCGTCTCTAATCGCTGCAGAAACGATGTATTTAGAGCACTCCTGTATAAAGTATGACAGACAATTTAAAATCAAGGCGACTGTCTTTTATACCTTAGCACTAGACATCCTGTGCTCATGACTCCTTGTTGCTTCCTTGGCCTGCTGGCTTTCAGGCTTGGGTCTGCATTGAGGGACTTTGTCTTTTCTCCTAAACTCCCCATAACAAGTCTAGGGAATTGTCTTGAAATTACATACTAGTAAGAGAAACCCCAAAGGGCCAAGAAGATGAAGCCACAGTTGTAGGACACTCTACCTACCTACTAGTTGGAAGAGATAGATATGATTCCTTTAAACCAGGAGAGGCAGAGATATTTGCATCTGAAAGTATAGGGCTGTCTGTAGTCATGCTCCTTTGTTCTTCCTTCGAGTCATGAACTAGAACCAAAAAAAAAAAAATGTATTTATTATTAAGAGGGAAGGAAATGGAATAAGCATTTGTCTGGTGTCTGCATCCCAGGCACTGAGCTAAGTGGTTTTTTTTTTTGTTTGTTTGTTTTTTTACAACAATTTCATTTGATCTTCACAACTCTGGGAAGCCAGAGATATTATCCCCATTTTACATTTGAGGAAATTGAGGCAGAATTAAAGCGACATGGCTAGAGTCATAAATGTCAGAGGTCACGTTCAACCTCTGGTCTTACTGACTCCAGGAATCATTGTGCTCTCTACCACCGGCTGCCTATCAGGTCAGAGCTTTCTGAAAACTAAGGGAAAATTAAGTTACAAAATTCTTCTCTTAAGATACTAAACATATGCAAGGACATTTTTTGATAAGAACTCTAGAAGACTAAACAATAGCGGTATTATGGGAAGATGAAGTATACCTTCATGCTGCTTTAAAAGTTGGTGATACTTTGCAAGAGTAGCCTCAGAGGTCTAAGATCATTTAAGCTTGGATACTTGTGTATGTGTACTTCTTCCTTTTCTTGTTTGTCCTTTGTTTTTGAAGAAGACCATGAATCAGAGAAGTGATAGGGTGACTTACAAGTGAATTGGACTGAAGTGAAGGAAGGCTGTGCAAAAATCCCCAGCCTCATTTTCTCCTCCAGCACCATGTGGGTCCAGTGAAAAATATAGATCAAAAATGACTGGAGATGAGCCTTGTGCATATGCTAAGAAATCCTTAGAAGCAAGAATTAAGAGTAAGCAATTAGAGGAAAAGGGAGAGGTGGGGCAAAGGAGGAGAGGGAAAAGAATCCCTATTCTATGTTTAGTCCATTTTATTTAGAAATCATAACCTTCCCTTCTTCTAAGAAGGGATATGCTGTATCCCTTGTCTGGGTTTGTTTTAACCTAACTTGTAGGAAGCAGACAGCCTTTTTAAGATCTCAGAACTAACTAGATTATAATCTTAACCTGAAGTATGTGATGTTATAATACCTAGCCACCACATTTGAACTTTAAAGCTGTTAATGGTGGGGGAGGATCGATACCTGGATGATACAATTAAGGTCCACAAGTTTAATAGGATCCCAAGGAAAAGCTACCTCATTGCTGGAAAAAGGGTCAGCTGCCACAGACTCCAGAATGAGACTGGCAGTAGAGTGCCCCACTTTTCTTTGATCTTTCCTATAGGAGGGGAAGACTAGCAATATGGAATATTGCCATACTACATTCTTCTGAATAGGCTTCTCTAGAACATTGGTGGGCAATCCCAGAAGTCACATGTTGGGGCTACTGGGTTTTGTTCTTTTTGACTCCTAAGTTTTTGACTAGGAAGGAGAAGTCATAAGGAAAGAGGGAGTTGGGGGAATTGAGGTAGGACATTGTAGGTGGAAAGACATAGGAAAATATATTTCTTAAAGCCAACTCCCATAGATAAAGTTTAAGAACTTCAGAGCATTCCATGGGCATACCATTGTTTTGAATCTTCCTGCCCCTTCCTCCCCACTCCCCCCCCTTTTTTAATACCATGTTTGAAATTGTTCTTCCTCCCTGTCTAGCCCAAACTTATTTACTCACTCACCATTATGGTGAATTTCACACAGATCATTCAGATGACTCTCCAAAGGATTCTCATTGAATAAATGTCCCAGGGTCACATGTTTCCTTACTGAAAGCTACTTCTTAGAGAGCCAACTAGCACAGGCAGAACTGACAACTGAATTAGATCTCCCCCAAATCCTAATACATATTTTTAATGGAGCTTTAAGGATAGCATAAGTTTTCTTACAATTACCTCGAGGAAAATGATATAAAAACAGGGAGAAGCACTGAGTTCCATAGGATTTCATGACTTTGGCAGGGACACAAATTGATAACAAGCTAGACTTTGAATGAAGGGCTTCTGATTCCAAATTTAGTATTCTATTATACTTTTTCCTTGTTCTTTATCATGAGATGATAAAATCAGCTCCAGAGTTCTTAGTTTCAAGTTTCATATTGTGATACTAGAATTAAAACAAATAAGTCACTTCTTCAGGCCTCAGACTCTGCATTTATAAAAAAGGAGTACATAAGAGTTGGGGAAGGAAGGAGAAGTTAGATTTAATAATCTAAAATAGCTTCCATCTTAAAATCCTAAGATCTTAACAATAACTAGTTACATATTCAAGCACAAGCATGCTATCCACTTAAGTGAGGATGAAAGGAAAAATTTTCCATGAATTGAAAGGTTCTTTCTAGTCTTAACTTTTAACTTCATTAACTTTCACTAACCACTAGGGAATGGACTAAGTCTTTACAATTCTTTGTTCTTTTAAGTAAGATTCTATCATTAATTTTTTGTGAATTCTTTTTGGTTGTAAAAGAATTCAGATAGTCTCATTTAGCACTACAACTAAATATTATCCCATCTGAAAAAGGGAAAATGGAGTACTGTTAAAGTGAAATGATTTGCCTCAGTTTGATATACTTACTCAATATTTTAACTTTTTTCCTATCCACCCCCCAACTCACCAAATCAAGCAAGAGCTGCTATTAAATAAACATAGTAGACCAGATGTCCAGTGAACTACTCCTGTTCCTAATTACTCAGTCAGAAATTCAAAGATGCAGAGTTAAATTTGATGTGAAGAAAAACTTTCCACTAATTAGAGCCATCATAGAATAAAATGGGATATCTTGGGAGGTAGTGGGTTGTCTTATCAAAGGCCTACCAAGCAGAAGTTGGATGACCTCAGACACATCAGTGGCAAATACCTTTCACATATCCTTGATTCCTATGGTGGTCCCTAATGATATCAAATTGTGATCTTATTTCCAAATTCTTCTGATCTTATTCTAGCACTCCTACAATGATTAAGTACACTAAAACCAGCAGGGCTTACCATATTCTGAAGGACAATATCAGCATCTAATTCTTGTATCAGCTCAAAGTTGTATACTTTTTTCAAAATACTGTGTTCTACCTTCAATAACATTTCAGTAACATTTGGAGTTTAACAAATTTGGCTAGTAAGATGAATTAGAGATCCAAATGTAAAGAGTCCAATAAAATTCCATAGATAACAAAGTTTGCAGGATGGAATCTGTGATCCTTTTTCTCTGTAAGGTTTGATTTTATTCAAAAATCAAAGAGTGTAGTAGCATGAAACATGAGGTATGAACAAATCCAGGAAGCAAAGATTAAGGTCATGGCATTATGTACTCAAACCACTGGACTGAAGAAAAAAAAAAAAGGTAAGAATCAGATCCCTCCAATAATGATAGGAACCTTAGCATCTTAGATGTTTTTAATAAAGGACAGAGAATATGGGCAAGATCCAACACATACTATAGATCAATTATCAAACTTATAGGCTCACATTCCCAAATATTCCTTAATAACAAATTAAAATGTATTTAAGAACTGTTTAAAAAAATAAAATACTAAAGATAAATGTTAATTTGGGGCTAAGTTAATGTATATTTGATTTGTTTATATTTGACTGACCTCACTGCTCTAGATGAGAGCACCTTTTAAAAAAATTCTGAAAGAAAAATCAAATAAGGTTTGTTGGAATGGGGAACAGAGGCAGAAGCTCTTATGAAAGATTGAGGGAAAAAATTAATTGAAGATAGAAAAGATCTTAGAAAACAGTAGCTAAATTTAATAATCTAAAAAAAAACTTTCATAGTTCTCTGTGCATCTGTGCCCTTCTAAATAATAGCTAGTATTCACCGCCTGACAAAAGTGATACTCTAAGATTATGATCCTTTTTGAGAGGGATTGGAGGGGAGAAGAAATGGTTGATGTAGAAATTTGTTTTGCTTCTAATCTACTGGTTAGAAGGGTTTTGTTTTCCTTATCTTTGGGCCCCCCTCCTCCCACTCTCAGCATTGGGGATAGGGAAAGAGAAAGTAAAAGGGAAAGAAAATAAATAGGTTGGGTTAATTGGGGGGGGGAGGGAAGAGAAAGACTTTAAAAAAAAATTGATATTTATATTGCTCTGTAAGGTTTGCAAAGTACTCTATATATGTTCCATTTGATCCTCTTGACAATCCTGGGAGGAAGGTGTTGTTATTCCCATTTTACAGATGGAGAAACTGAGTCTGAGATTAAGTGATTTGCCCAGTATCACATAGCTAAGTGATTACCTCAGGCACTATTTGAATGGAAGTCTTCCTAACTAAGTTCACCACTCTATCCACAATGCATCAAGCAGCCTGTCAGTTTCAAGTTCTCTAAAAAGCACATCCAGAAAATAGAAGTCAAAAAGAGGAGAAAGTATATAAAAGACTATCTCAGGGCAGCTAGGTGGCACAGTGGATAGAGCACCAGCCCTGAACTAGAAGACTTGAGTTCAAATCTGGTCTCAGACACTTAACATTCCCTAGCTGTGTGACCCTGGGCAAGTCACTTAACCTCAATTGCCTCAGCAAAAAGCAAAAAAAAAAAAAAAAGACTAGCTCATGAATTATGCTAAAGCTCATGGTGAACAGACAATGGTAAAGTACAGCTATGACTTAAGTCAAGTCAATTCCAGAAAAGGGATTGCTGTAAAGTGATAGGATGAATTGAGATAGAGATGAGACATTGGTTCTTGTGTTGGAACATTCTTTACCCAAGAAAGTCTTTGGAACTAGAAAGGACAGAAAAAAAGATAAGCTAATAGGGAATTGATTACCCCCCCAAAAAAAAGCCTAATCTAATGAGAACATTAATCTAGTGTTGTTGACACAATTACCAGACCTAAAAATGTTATATATTGAGATGCTAATACTGGGAAAGATGATGTCTGATCCATGTCAATCATAGTTGAAAGATCGTAGGAGTGATTCCAGGTAACTAGTGAGGAAACCGATTACTCATTACTCACCTCATGTCTTAGAGGAAATGAATTAAATATGCAGACAGGGATATATTTTTTGGATGTAGAAAATGTAAAAGATGTTGCTTTTCTGTGATTTGTTAGATGAGTTTTTTTCCCCCTGGGAAAAAGTAGGGAAATAAATTCTTTATATTTAAAAGAAAAATTGTGACTCTAGGCAAGTCACTTAACCTCAATTGCCTCAGCAAAAAGAAAAAAAAAAAATTAACTACAAATTTTAAGATGGCTAGATGCTAGAGATATTATGGGACTAGAAGCAAATACTGAATGAATTTCACCTCATTCTTTAGATTTATTTTATATATTTATATTATAAGCCAATGGGATGATCAATTCCTTGGAAGATTTTAGAATTGGTCATTTAAGAGACAGCAAAAAAGGAAACTGATTATGAAACTCCTCAAGCTGGTCACAAGAGACTTTCCTTTTTTTGAACAGTCTCACCTTGTAAAACATGTCAGAGGGATGGATGTTAGTATAGTTTATCTATATGCCCAGATAACATGCTTATCAAATTTTTAGGTAATACAAAAACTTCAGGAAAAGAAGTACTCAGGCAATCAATATGGGATCTGGAGATTTCAACAGGCTGGAGTACTGGATGGAATCCAATACAATGGAAAACTGTAAAGACCTACATAGACATTTTAAAAGAAAAAAAAATCAGCTTCACAAGTGGAACATGGGCAAGACTGACAGCAATATCAAGGGGAAAAATCCAGGTGATAGGGTAAATCTGTATGATATGATGAACAAAAACAAAACACTAGTTTTATTTTAAATTGAAGCTTTCAGAAATAAGGAAAAGTTATAAGCTCTACCTTCACTTAAACCACATCTAGAGTACTGACTTCCTACCTTATTTCACCAAAACAAAACTGCTCTTTAAAGTGACTAATTATCTCTTAGCCACCAAATCCAACAATCTTTTCTTGCTGCTTATCCTTTTTGAATTCTCTGCAACCTTTTCCATGCATTGATCACTCATCTCCTTGACACTTTTCTCATTCAATTTTATAAACAGTACTCCGTTCTGATTCTCCTACCTATCTAGCTAGTTCTTAGTCTCTTTTGCTGGGTGTCCCCCCCTCCCCCCCACCAAGTATCCTATAGGGCTCTGTCCTGGGTCCTCTTCTTTCCATCTAGGATGTCACTTGATTTTCTGATTAGCTTCCATGAGTTCAATTATATCTATAACTATTCTCAATTCTTCTTAGCCAGCCCTACCTCTTTTACCCTCTAGTCACAGTTCCAAATGTCTATCAGATATTCAACATCAATATTCCAATAAACAACTTTATTTGTCCAAAACTAAATTTCTTTTCTCCCTAAAACTCACCCATCCAAAATTCTCCATTAATGTTGAGAATTTCACCATCTTCCCTGACACCCAAACTCACAGCTTAGGTTTCATTTTCAATTCACTATTGTGTACATACACACACACACACCCAAGACCTATTGATTTCATCTTTGCGTCATCTCTTATAAGGCTCTGTTCCTATACAGCTTCCATTTAGTTAAATGGATTTTCATAAAGTACATGCAGGTCTGATAATGTCTCTATCCCATTCTACTCCCCAGCAAATTCCAGGATCACCTTCATGAAGAAATAAAAAAAATCCTATTTATGATTTAAAGTTTTTCATAATGCCCACAACTTCCCAACTTACTTAGATCCATGGCCATAAATTATGGATCCCTTGAAATCCACTAGGTATAATTAAAGCAGTGAGTCTAGAATCAGGAAGACCCACTTTCAAATTCAATCTCAGATACTTCCTATGTGATCCTGGGTAATTCCTTTAATTTCTACCTCAGTTTTCCCTCAATCATATGAGTATAATTATGGAACTACCTCTCCTAGGGTTGTGAATTTTTATGAAGCACTAAACATAATACCTGGTCCATAATAAGTGCCCACTACTCATTTCCTTCCCTCCTTTGTTGTTCCTCAAAGTTTTCTCCATCTGCTGTCATTGTCACACATGCCTGCCTGGGACATTCTCCCTTCTCATAACTGCCTCCTCTCATGAGCTTTGTGAGGAAATGCTATTATTTTCCTTATCATACAAATAGGGAAAATAAGACTGAAGGAATTAAATGACTTGCCCAATGTTATAACTAGGAAGTGGTTTGGATACAATTTGGATTCATATCTTCCTGACTCTAAGTACAGTATTTTCCTCACCTATGCCAAATATAGCCACAATTTGAGGCAGCATAGCCCTGAGGTTAATGCATCATTACTTTTTTAAAAATAGCTTTTATTTTTCAAAACACAAGCAAAGAGTTTTCAACATTCACCCTTGCAAAACTTAGTGTTCTCCCTCACTCACCAATTCCTCCCTCCTTCCTCCCTCTTCTCCACTCCCCCCCTTCCCCTTAACAAGTAATCCAATATAGGTTAAACATGTGCAATTTTTCTAAACCTATTTCTACATTTATCGTGCTACAATGTATCATTACTTACTGACAATGAGGTTCTTGGGCAATTCCAGGGATCCTGATTGGTTGGAGCTTGTTGATTCTGATTTGGTTTTAGGTTCTGAATTAAAATTCTGTGGCAAGAGAAATGATGGGGGCAGGTGAGAGGAAGGGGAAAGAGAAATTATTATTAGAAGTGATGATAACTTTTTTCAGGACCACACTTAGTTGCCTCCTCTCCCCAACTCTCACCCTTTGCCAAAAACCAAACCAAAACTCATTTCTTCCCTTTCCCTACTAGCTAAGGATCAGATGCTTCTCAGATCAGAGTAGGATCTGATGAATTGAAGCGAGTCTTTTCTTCTGTGAGAATTGGTAGGCTTTAGAAAGAAAAACCCAACAAAGTAGGACATACTTACAGTTTTGCCTCTCCCTTTCCAAAAAGCAAAGGACCCAACTCAAGAAAATAATAAAATAAGTTTGTGTATACTGCCTCTTTGATCTCAAAAGCACCCAGGCAAAGGGGAAGAATTCTTTATACTATCTCACCATTCATCAATTCAACAGTTGGAATCACATGTTTCTCTTCACCTATTTCATCGGCAGAACAGGGGTGTCTTTTTGCCTTCTCCCTCTATTCTTCTAAAAGGGTCTTACAGCCCCCTAGAATCAGCTTTGCTTTTCAGGCAACTCCTAAGTTTCATAATATATCAGAAGTAATTCTAATTTCCTTTCCATTTCTCCAGCCTCCAATGAGGTAAATGGATCTTTCAAAAACCAAGAGGTCATTTTGGTTTTGGAAGATGGAGAAGTCAGATTCATATTTTGCAGAGGGAGTCTGGAACCCCCCCCCCAAAAAAAAAATCAAAAAAATCAGCAGCCTTCTAATACAGCCAATGATTCTAAGATATACCATTTTCCTCCTTCCTTCCTCCCCTAATCTTGGGTTGACCAGATGCAAGACAACACTTCCGCCTGGTGGTCACTCTGGAGTCTTGCAGCCCTGAATCAAAGAAACACTGAATTTCTGTCCCACAAACTTCCTTGCTATGAAGCCTGATTTACTTTGCCCCATTAGATATATTAGATTTAAATTTGAGTTTCTGGAGACAGAATCCAATCCCTCCAAAGACTCCTCCCCACTCGGGCAATTTTCCTGTACCTCATTGACATTGGCGATTTCACAATCAGATACCTCTTCATAGGAAGTATCCAGAGACCGGGTAGAAGAAGCTTTTTCTGCAGAGAACAGAGGAGAGTTGGAGAGGGAGCATTTATATACACACACGTGTTTCTGTCACATATACAGAAAGTGCCACCATGTAACTGACACGCAGCTTTTTCTTCCCTACCCTACTCTTTAAGTTTTCTAGTCTTAGAACAATAAACTGAAGACTCTTCCACAAAGGAGTCCAAAGAAAAATAGGGAGAGACTCAATTGTTTCTTGAAGAAGTTCTCTTTTAGCAAACATCTAAAATTCAACCTGTGGCTACACATGGCTTAACATTTTAGTGAGGATTTCTTATCCCTTAGCCCAAAACTGATGAAAGAAGTGGAAATACAATTTTGGTCAAAGTAGTTATGGAAACAAAAACTTTAGGAACTTTAGATTTTATCTAGCCCAATTCCCTCATTTTGTAGATTTTACAAGATACACTCCAGAGTCAAAGTTAGATAACTTACCCACAGTTGTTATTAAACTCTATCAAGAGAATTTAACTTCAGTTTAACTGTTTCATAACTCCTATGTCTTTTCATGACATCACCTCGCCTCAAAGCTAAAGGGAGGGCAGGAGTTCTCAACCCATCACAGCTGAGGTAGAAGGGAAGAACGGGGAAGAGAGAGAGCACCCTTCTTCCTCAAAAAGACTCCCAGAGAACTTTAAGGTTTAGTCTAACAAAATAAGGCCAACTTTCTCTTTCTTCACACCTGTCTTCTAAGAGGCCATACCCCATCTTGAACCACTTCTATCTAGAAGATAACCTGGAAGAATATTCCCACACATTCAACCTATGCATTAAACCATAATAAAGGTCAGATATACAACCTTGGGAAGCTACACAGAAGTGGCAGAATATGTTTTTTTCAATCCACCTGCAGAGTGACATGTTGTCTTCTAAGTCCAATTAATTCACTGATGACTGTTTCTGGGCTCTCTTTAGTCCCACTAGCTTGCCTTATTTCTAAGGAAGAGCTAGAAGGATCTGGTCAGAAATGGAAAATAAAAGCACCTGCAATAGAAGATTACTAGATCTAGATTCTCTTGGTCCTTCAAAAGAAGAAAGAAAGAAAACACGGGGGAGGGCACGGTGGTTGAGTAGGGGAAAGAAGGGATGTAGGAAAAGATGGAGAAGGGGCACAATGGGAAATAAAACCTCCAGTGGGAGCCTTTGCCAGCAGGAACCTTAAATAGAAATAGGAGATGGGGCTGTGGGAGTGTAGTGGGAAGGTCATGCAGTCAAATATGCTGAAGTCAATGTTTGTAAATTGAGTCCACCTGAATCTCCTCACCTGAGTGATTCAACTTCCCAGAACACCTGGGACATGACTGAATTGCTTTTCAAAGGGTAAAATGCAGAATACCCCAAAAATCTTAGCACCATTTTAAGTTGTAATGTCTTAATAGCTTTGATCATTTTAATAGCTTAAAACTGCCCAAGACTTTTGGGACACACTGTATAATTGGTTGTGATGTTTGCTATGGATATGGGGAAGTGAGCGATCATCCTTTAAAATATACCATGAGAAGGCAAAAATTGAGGTAAGCCAAGGATGACTAGTCCTGTACCTCAGAAAAGGATAGTTCAGGATACCAGGTGAGAAGTCAAAGGCTAGAAACCAAGGCAATTAACAAGCATACACTACAGCTTGTATACAGACAGCTCTACCTTCACTGTCCTATCCCCCTATTTCCCCTTCACTCTATACTTAACAGTTCTCTAAAACAATTGACATTTAATAATTGTTTGTTGAATGGATGGATAAATTGGATAATTACCACTTTATCTTGCCTGTGAAAACTTTAGCATCTTGGAAAAAAATTGAGATCTCCTAAAATGTACCATAAAGAAGGCTAGGAATTATACCTGGACCTCATACTATATACTTTCCCCAGGGATACAGACTTATCTGTTGTTTTTCAGGGATCTATTTGTGACCCCTTTTAGGATTTTCTTGGCAAAGACACTGGAGTGGTTTGACATTTCCTTCTTAAGCTCATTTTATAGATAAGGAAACTGAAGCAAACTTGCCCAGGATCATACATGTAGTGAATTCAGGTTTTCCTAACTCCATGCCCAGTGCTCTATCTACTGTGCCACCTAGTTGGCCAACATACTTTTCTAGAGCAGGATTTCTTAAACTTTTTTCTACTCATGACTTCTTTTCACCTGAGAAATTTTTACTCTACCCAAGGTACATAAAATAGGTATACAGATCAAACATTTATTGATAATAAATCATAAATAAATTTGTTTTTGAAAATAATTCTTTGGCATATATACATATATAATTTTATCATTTATTAAAGATGAAAGCAAATTTGCATACTAATGAGATGGATGTGCTTATTTTTTTACATAAAGAATTAAATCTTGGCAGAATTCTTGATACTTTTTACTGTTGCCAAATTTTTCATGGCCCCCACATTTGTGAGCTATAGTTCAAGAAGCTTTGCTCTAGAGAGTATCAATCAATCAATAAAGAGGCATTTACTAATTGATCAACTATGTTCCAGGCACTGTGTTACATTCTGGGGGAAAAAAAAAACTAAAATGAAAGTCCTTGCCCTTGAGAAGCTTACATTCTATCAACATGGGGTTATAACTGGGATAGGAAAAAAAAGAATCAAAACCCGAGGTGATAATCTTAGGAATTATCACAATCATTGAGATCAAGTGAAGCTTAGAACTAAGGAGGAATCTTATGACACTGGAATCAGTGAAGGGAGCCTTAAACAGAATCCATGGTAAGGAAAAGGAAATCTCAGAACATAATTAATTGTGGATTGACCTTTCAAGAAGACGGTAAGCACCATGAGGAGAGGGACCCTCCCTTGCTCTTTTTGGATGTGTTCTACTATGCCTAGCAAAGTGCCAAGTACATAGTAAGAATTCAATTACCTATTTGGGGACTGACTTGCTATCAGATGAAGAGAACCCAATTGGTGTCCATCACATGAGATGCTAAAGTATATCATAACACAGTAAGCATTTAGTAAGACTCTACTATGTGCCAGTCACTGAGATTATCAAGATGAAAAAAGAAGCTTGGCTATAAAGGTTCCATTGAGGAAAATAGTCATCTTATTTCTTGTTTTGCCACTGAATTTCAGTGACTGGAGAAGAAAGTGAGGCTGATAATTTTGTGTAGCTCTTCCTCATAAATCCAGATCACTTGCAAATCAAGAAAGACATCACCCTCAAGGAAGGACAAACAATGGCAACAACAACAGAGGAATACAATAAGTACATAAATAAATACAGAGCAATTTCAGGAGGAGAGTATTAACAGCTCAGGGATAAGTGAGATGTGATCAGTAATTTTTCATGATAGAATGTCCCTGATATTTTAATAAGTAGAAGTGAGCCCAGGAAATGAGCAAAATATATTTCAGATAGAAAATCTGGCTTTTATATACTCTTATTAGTATAATAGATTTATGTGAAAATCTTCCATTTCTAAAAGTGAAAAGGACATTTTTTTGGTCTTCTTTGCTTTTATTATACCTTAAGCCAAAATGATTTCAGTGTCATGAGATGCCTCCCTGGTTCTCAGCTTCCCTGGATCTCAGAAGATTTTCAGTTCAGAAATAATTGATAAAAAAAAAAAAACTGAAATAAGGATGCTGGGAACTATTCAGTGAACACTTTGAATCTTCACAGAGTCCAATCAATTGCCAGGTGATTTCCCTGAAGCCAATGTCTGACCATCTCATTTTCCTACTCAATAAAATTCTAATAGTTCCCAATTGTCTATAAGAGCAGATAGGAATTCATCTATTTGACTTTAATAGTACAGCACAGCCTCACTCCAACATACTTTTCCATCCTTACTCCACATCCAATACTATACTGGTGTTTAACAACCAGGTCTCCAAGGGGAAAAATTAAGCAGGACATAATTTTACTTTTAATCTATACTATTAAAATTTTCTCTATCACTTTCTTATGTTAGAGACAACAAAAAAATAAAGTTGATTTGTATTGTGATTTCTGATATGTAAATGCTTACACTAAAAATTTAACAATCAACTCTTGATAGTTCAGATAGCTCACATTCAGTTGAGCAGCTACACTGAGCTTCTTCTGGATTCTCATACTTGAAATATACTTTATCCTAAACTTCACTTCTTTTTATCTCTGGCTTCCTCTGAAACTCAGCTCAAGTGATACTTTCTGTAGCAAACCTTGCTGGATCCTTGAATCCACTAGTAATCCCCCCTAAAAAAATTCTCCCTCTGTCTCTTTCCATATATATGTGATGTGTGTGTGTTTGTATGTGTATACATCTTATATTGGGATGAAACCTCTTTGAAGGTAGGGATTATAGCATTCTTTGTATTTATATCCACGGTGGTTGGTACATAACTTATATTTAATAAATGCTTATTAATTGACCAATGGCAAAAATGCCTGGCCAACTTTACACTCTGTACTGAGATAAAGTCAAAAGGGATAAATTATTTAAATATAAAGTATGATATTATTATAAGTAAATTAGGCAAGTATGGAAAAATGTACTTATTAAGATCTTTGGATAAGGGAAGAGTTTATGACCAAACAAGAAATATCATAGGAAATAAAATAGGTAATTTTGAGTACATTAAATTAAGAAGCTTTTCCCAAGCAAAACTAATGAAGCTAGAATTAGAAGGAAACTGGGGGAAAATTTTGCCACAAGTTTCTCTGCTAAATATTTAGTGAATTAAGCCAAATTTATAAAAAATAAGTTAGTTAATAAATGATTAAAAGATACAAATATAGAGACAGCTAGATGGAGAAGTGGATAGAACACCACTGCAGTGTTAGGAAGATCTGAGTTCAAATCCAGCCTCAGATACTTAGCACTTCCTAGCTGTCTGACCCTGAGCAAGTCACTTAACCCCAATTGCCTCACCCCCCCCCAAAAAAAAGATATGAACAAGCAGATTTTAGAAGAAATCAGAGCTATCAATAGTTATGTGAAATAGTCATATGATGAAAGAAATGCAAATTGAAGCAATCTTGAGATGCCATCTCACATCTATCAGATTGAGTAATGGTGATAAAAAGGAAAATGACAAATATTGAAGGGGATATGGAAAAATTCAAATGCTAATGTACAATTGGTGGAATTGTGAACTAGTCCAGCCATTCTAGAGAACAATTTGGAACTATGCCTAAGAGTTATAAAACCATATGTATCATTTGATCCAGCAATACCACTACTAGGTCTGAATCCCAAAGAGATCCAAAAAAAGGGGGGAAATTAACTATGTGCAAAAATATTTATAACAGTTATTTTTGTGGTGGCAAATAATTGGAAAATGAGGAAATGCTCATTAATTGGGGAATGGCTGGCCAAGTTATGGTATATGATTATAATAGAATGTTATTGTGCTGTAAGAAATAATAAGCAGTATGGTTTTAGAAAAATCTGGGAAAGTTTGTATGAACTCATACAAAATGAAATGAGCAGACCTAGGAGAACATTGAACACAGTAACAGCAATATTTTAAGTATGATCACTGTGAAAGACTCATCTACTCTGATCAAGAATGATCCAAGACAATTCCAAAGGATCCATGATTAAAAAAAAGATATTTATAAATCTCCAGAGAGAGAGAACTGATGAATTCTGAATGAAGACTGAAGCATACTTTTAAATTTTTTTTGATATTTATTGTTTTATTTTGTTTGTATTTTCTTTAGCAACATGACTAATATAAGTTTTGCATTACTTCACATGAATAATCAAAATCAAATTGTTTGCTTTCTCAAGAAGGAAGCAGAAGTGGGAGGAAAGGAAAGAATTTGGATCTCAAAATTGTTTAAAATTATTGTTAAGAATTTTTACATGTGGGGCAGCTAGGTGGCACAGTGGATAGAGCACCAGCCCTGAAGTCAGGAGGACCTGAGTTCAAATTTGATCTCAGACACTTAATATTCCCTAGCTGTGTGACTCTGGGCAAGTCACTTAACCTCAACTGTCTCAGCAAAAAGCAAAATAAACAAACAAATAAATAAACAAAAAAGTAACATGTAGAAATATGTACATAGATATGCATTCATATATGTATGTGTGCATGTGAATATTATATGTTATTTAATTACATGAATTAAAGAAAGTACTGTGAAATGGAAAAAAAAATTAAGCCAAGGCCAAAACTTTATACCACATTCCATAATACATTTTAAATAGATATAGGATCTTAATATTAAAGATTATATAATTTTAAAAATTTGAATAGAAACATATGATGCATCTCTTCTCGATATAGGTTTATTGTGTTATATTATTTATATTGTATGTGTATATTTAAATATTTTTATTTTCAGTTAGAAATTTTCCCTCTCAAGGGCAGCTAAGTGGTGCAGTGGTTAGAACACCAGTCAGGAGGACCTGAGTTCAAATCTGGTCTCAGACACTCAACACTTCCTAGCTGTGTGACCCTGGGCAAGTCACTTAACCCCAACTGCCTCAGGAAAAAAAAATTCCCTTTCCCTTCAGCCCTTTCCCTATCCATTGAAAAGGCAAGAAATGATAACCATTATAAATATGAAGTCATATAAAACAAATTTCCACATTAGCCATGTTCTGGAAAAAAAAAAAGAAGAAAAAAAAAAGCAAGAAAAAATAAACTTCAATCTGCACTGAGTCTATCATTTTTCTATCTGGAGGTGATTAGCATTTTGTAAAATGAATCCATTGGAGTTATGATGGATCATTGAATTGATCAGAATTACTAAGTCTTTCACAATCAGTTATCATTACATTATTGTTCTTCTTGTGCAGATTATTCTGCTGGTTCTCTTCACTTCACTTTGCATAAATTCATATAAGTCTTTCTGGGTTTTTCGGAAATCATCCCCTTTATCATTTCTTATACGAGAGTGTCAGTAGGGCCTACATACCTCCTTGAAAATACCTCACAAAATGTCAAAGCCATTATGTGAAAGACTCGGTTAGGTCTTGTACAATTTGCATAAAAGGGAAAAGCTATCTCAGAATAGGGTTAGTGATTCTGAGTTTCTGGATTCTGGATACTGGAGCAAGCTTGAAACAAAGAAAAGACTGGGATATAAAAGAGGAGAGCCCTTGATCCTAGGGCATCTCAAAGAGAACAGTCCAGACAGAAAAAAGTTCCACCAAAATATCATCTCTTTCTTTTCCATTCTTTCCTTTTTTAATATTAGTTTTTGTTGATATTTTGTTTCTTGTATCATCCTGTATGTCATATATGCCTCTACCTTCCTCTCTCAGAGAGCCATTCTATAAAACAATATTTTTAGAGAGGAAAAAATATCACAATATATTGAAAAAGCCCAAAAATATGTACAACATGTAACATCTGTGAACCTCTCATTTCCACAAAAGTATACAATGAGGATGTCCTCTCAAATCTCTTCATTCAAATATGTTAAGGACCATGCTGAAGTGTGAAGAGGTAAGTTAGTTCCCCAAAAGCCCCCACAGCTGTGAATCATAACACACTTGGAGGAATTGTGAATCAACCTTTACTGAAGATGTGTGTGAATTGGGAATGAAATAAATCAGAGGCAAGAGGGAAGAGGAGAGAGGTCCGAGAATGCAACTGCCTCTCAGCTTCCTTGTATCATTATCATCTCAACATGGACAGAATTAAATCCCCAGCAGCCACTAGCAGGTGCTCCTGTAACACAAGTCCTGTTTGATCCTTACAATTTGCAGTACTTTTTTTCCTTGAGATTTTATTTCTGGAGTTTCGCAACCATATTCCTTAGGGTTTTCCTTATGGGATCCCTTTCGAAAAGTGATCAATTGATTATTTCAGTGACTATTTCCCCCTCTGTTTCTATAATATTGGGGCAGTTTTCCTTGATAATTTCTTGAAGAATGCTATCCAGGTTCTTTTTTGGTCATGGCCTTCAATTAGACCAATAATTTTTATATTGTCTCTTCTGGATCTATTTTCCAGGTTGGCTGTTTTTCCAATGAGGTATTTTACATTTTCTTCCATTTTTTTCATTTTAAAAAAAATTTTTTCTTGATATATCAGAGAGTTGTTAGCTTCCATTTGCTCCATTCTAGTTTTTATTGTGTGATTTTCTTCAGTTACTTTTTGTATTTCTTTTTCCATTTGACTGATTTTACTTTTAAAGTTGTTTACTGGATTTTTTTTATTTTTTTGCATTTGGTCAATTATATTTTTTTTAAGGAACTGCCTTCCTTTTCTAAGCTGTTGATTCTCTTGCTTATCTTTCATTTCTTTTCTCATTTTTACTTCCACCTCTCTTATTTGCCTTTTAAAGTCTTTTATGATATTTTAACATATTTAACATGTATTGGACTACCTGCCATCTAGGGGAGGGGATGGAGGAAGAAGGGAAAAATTTGGAACAGAAGATTTTGCAAGGGTCAATGAATGTTGAAAAATTATCCATGCATATGTTATGTGAATAAAAGCTTTAATAAAAATTTTAACAAATAAAAATAAAGTCTTTTATGATCACTTCTAATTTGGGCTTGAGACTAATTCATATCATTCTTTGAGATTTCCTTTGTGGATATTTTGTCCTCCTTTGAGTTGGTGATTTGGTCTTCCCTGTCACCATAGTAACTTCCTATGGTCAAGGTTCTTTCTGTTTCTTGTTCTTTTTTTTTTTTTTCCTTTTCTTTTGGTATTTCTTCTTTTTTTACTTTTATGGTCAAGCCCTGCCCCTGGGGTAAAGGGGGCACTGTCCCAAGCTTATTGTGCAGCATTGAGCCTTGGCTTTGAGAACAGGGGCCCTTTATGTTTGCAGGGGGTACCTTCACCTGCTCTTTCCCAGAAAACAACCTCGTTTCCAAGAATTTGCTTTCTGAGCTGGGACTGGAGGCTGCCCTACTGGTCTGCTTTCCTGTTGAGCCAGGACTGAGGGTCTTACTTGATAATTTGCTGTGATTAAAATCTTCTCATTGGCTTTCCTACACCCCATCTGAACTGGGCTGAACACCTTTTCACTCCAGTGAGACTGACTTTTCTTTAAGTTTTTCTAATCTTTTGGAAACTAGAGAGTGGTTTTATTCCATTAGATTCTGTTCAGAGGTTTGGTTTCATGTGGTTTTCCAGGGAAACTGGGAGAGCTTCCTGGCTTCACTCTACCATCTTGGCTCCAGCCTCAGAATGTCTTGGCTTAATTTCTACCAGACAATTTTTCAGTTTTCTTAGCAGGCTTTTTAAAAAATCAAATAGAGAATTTTTCTTAAGTAATTTATATTTTCTACTTTGCCAAGCACTGGGTTATTGAGTTTTCTTGTAATTAAATCTCCCTTGACTAGTCTGACCTATTGATCTCTTTATTCTTCAAACATTACTGGATGATTTTGATGCCTGACGTTTTGTAATGTAGTTTGAGGCATTGAAATGCAACTTTCCCTTTATCTTTACTTCTTTTCACCATTTCCCTTGGTATTAGATCTGTTGTTTTTTCAAATTAATTTTGCTGTTATTTTATTTGTATTTTATCTGTAAAGTATTCTCTTGGTAATTTGATTGGCAGAGCATTAAACCATACATTAATTTGGTAGTATTGTCATTTTTATCATATTATTGTGTCCATACCTTAAGCAGTGAATATCCCTCAGGCTATTTAAGTTGTTTCTTATTTCTTTAAGGAGAAATTGTAATTGAATCTATAAAAGATTGTTGTATGCTTTGGGAGATTAATTTCCATTTTATTTATTTTATTGTTTGGAATGGGATTTTTCTTTCTAGCATTGCTTCTTGTATTTTCTTATTATGTAGAAATACCATTGATTTTTGAAAACTTATTTTATGGACTCAAATTTTGCTGCCTTTCTGCGGTTTTCCAAGTAAATCATTACACCATCAGCAAACAAGGATAGCTTTGTTTACTCTTTACCCATCTTTACTTCTTGAATCCTTTTTCTAGTTTTATTGCTTTTAATGACATTTCCAGAACTACATTAAATAATAGTAAAGAGAGTGGGCATCCTTTCTACACTCTTGTTGGCTGGGAAAAATTCTAGGGTATACTAATTGCATATGATACTTGCTTTTAGTTTTAGAAGGATACTTTTTGAGAAATTTTTATAAGTCCCTCTATGCCTATACTTTGAATGACTTTTAGCATAAAAGAATGTTTTACTTTGTTAAAGACTTTTTTTCTGCATTGACTGAAATGATCATGTACTTTTATATTTTGTTGTTTAATTCAATTATGTTGTTTTCCAAATATTGCATTCTGGTATATATTTCATTTGATCATAATGAATAATTTCTTAGAAAAATTACTGTAGTCTGTTTGATAGGGATTTGTCTAAAATTTGAGTCAATGTTTTATTAGTGATATGGCTTACAGTTTTCTTTCTGTGATTTCTCTTTCCCTGGTTTAGATATTAGGACTATATTTCCTAAAAAGATTCTGGTGAGGTGCTTTCTTTTCAAATTTTTGAGAATTTTTGTGAAGTATAAATATTAACTATTCTCTAAGAATCCATTAGAATTCAGGAATAACTAGGTGGCACAGTGGATAGAGCACGAGCCCTAAAGTCAGGAGGACCTGAGTTCAAATTTGACACAATACTTACTAGTTGTGTGACCCTGGGCAAGTCACTTAACCAATAGCCTCAGGGGAAAAAAAAAGAAATCCATTAGAATTCTCTTACAAGTCTGCCAGAATCAAGAGATTTTTTTCCCCCTTAGCATTTCTCTTTATAATTGGAACTATATCTTTTTTTTTTATATCAGTTTATTTAAAATCTCTATCTGGTCTTCTGATAGTTTGGAAATATTCCAATATGGAAATATTCTATATTTCCATAATTTTGAAGATATTTCTCTATTTTGTGTTTTCAGCTTTGTTTGCATATAATTGTGTATAATATGTTCTGATTATTTTAATTCTTTCTGGTTTTGCTGTGATTTTACCTTACTCATTTACTATTTAATTTATTTGATTTTTCTGCTCTTATCTTTTTAATCAGATTAGTTAGTTTATCAATTATTATTCTTTTTAAAGGAACAACTTTTAGTTTTATAATTTCTATGGAGCTTTTTCCCCCAATATATCCATTTCCTCTCTAATTTTAATAGCTCGTCTTTTGTGCTCATTTTGCATTTATTGATTTTTTAATTTTGAAAAATAATATTCAATTCATTAATCTGCTCTTTTTCTATTTTGTTAATGTATAATCGTAAAGATAAGCTTTTCCCCCAAGGCCTGCTTTAGTTGCTCCCAGAAATTTTGGCATATTGTTTTATCATTATTTTCTTTTTATAGTTATTGTTTCTAAGATTTGTTCTTTGATTCACTTATTATTCATTGTCAAGTTTCCATCTAGGTCTCTAGCTTTTGTTTGTGGTTCTCCATGTTTTTCTGTCCACAAATACTATAATATAATCAATTTCATTATCTAAATATTTCCAGCAAACTGGAAATCATCAAGAAGATACATATTAAATAAAGACAGATATACCTCTGCAATTTTTCAAAGAGTTTCAGAGCAATTGTAACTGAACTCAGAACTTTCATCTGAAATAAAATCACCACACATACATAAAAAAAAACCCCAATGGACCATTTCCTAACTCCTAAGTGTACAATGAACTACCATAAGAGTGTTGGACCTGAGAGGTCAAAGAATTCAATCTCTTTCTTTTAAAGTTGAAGAAACTGAGTCATGAAGAGTTTAAGTGCTTTACCTAAAGTCACACAGTCACTTAAATTTTTTTGAGGCAAGATTCAATCTTCGGTCTCTCTGACTTTGAGTCTCATACTCTATCCACTCAACCTCCTGCCTGCTCTTATTAATTTATTCAAAGTCAAGAAGGGAAGAAACTATAGGCAATGTGGGAGAGAGCTTGTAAAAGAATAAAGAGGTGAAAGAATTGGAGGCTTCAGTGAGAATGAAGAATAGGTTTGGGGGTTATAAGGTAGAGAAAAAGGTGGAATGACAACAGATTGTGATCAAATAAATGAATTTTGGAGTTCATAAGCATGAAAGTACATTTGTACTTTTGTGGGGGTTAGCAACATGAAGGAATGGTATGATCATCTCTAAGTGTAATTCAGGAAGTGGTTTGTACATAACATGGTGTTTAATAAATGTTGAATTAATTCAATAGACTGAAACAAAAATTTCCTTTCTTTCAAACAATTATAGGATGTTTTAGTTAGAAGAGATCTTAGAGCTAGGGTTTTAAATCTGGGGGGTCCATGGATGAGGTCTATAGATAATTATTATCACTAACACCATCATCATTATCATCTATCATAAGATTTGCAAAACATTATAAAGATATTATCTCATTTAATCCTCACGATAATACTAAAAAGTTAGAATTTTTACTAACTGCAATTTACAGATAAGGAAATTGAAGCTGAGGGAAATTAACTGACTTGCCAAGATCATATAGCCAGTATGTGTGAAGCTGGATTTGAATTCAGATCTTCCTGTCTCCAAGTCTAGCATTCTATTTACTATATTACTAGATTTTGTGTGTGTGTGTGTGTGTGTGTGTGTGATTCATGAACTTTGATGGAAAAAACATATAACATATTTAAATATAATCTATTTCCTTTATAATCCTATGTATTTTATTTTTTATATTTGAAAATTTTGTCCTAAGAAGGGGTCAATAAGCTTTACCAAACTGCCAAAGGGATCTATATCACTTAAAAAAAAAAGTTAAGAACTGATGCCTTGAAAGTTAAGTCCAATTCTTCATTTTAGGGCTGAAAAAATTGAGGTGAAACATCCTAGCAAAAGTCATACAACTAGTCAGTGACAAAAAAACTAGACTAGATGAATGTAGACAGAAACATACTATTTTCACTTTGTTACTTTTTTCTTTCTTGTGGTTTTTCCCTTTTGTTCTAATTCTAGGTATTTTAGTTTTTTGATATATTGTTCAGGTGTTCTGATTTTTTTTTCTTTAAGAAATTTTATTTGTAGAATGACTCTCCATGAGGGGAATTAGGAGAGATATTGGGGCTAACTATAATGATATAAAAACAAAAACAGAAACAAAAAACTTCAACAAAAACTTAATTTTTAAAAGTGAAAATAACAAGGACTGGATCTATGATGGTAGAGAAACACTTAGTTGAGCTCTCCCAACATTCCCTTCCAAACAACTTAAAAACAAAACAAAACAAAACAAAAAAAACCTCACATCAAATCAAATTCAAGAGTGGCCAAGCAAACAAAGAGCCACAGTGAGACATTCTTCCAACCTAATACAACAATATTGTCAGGGAAGATCTGTGACATGGGATAGAAGACTGGCCCAGAGTCCATATGGATGAAACACCAGTGGTAGGACTATGTGGCAGAGACAGAAGCAGCAACAGCTTTGAGATGATAAAGGGACATAGCAAGTAGTCAGAAAGAGATTAGAGAGTATTCCTGTGCTAGCGCTGGACACAGGATCAAATGGTATTCAGCAACACTATTTCCTATACCCACTTCTGTGTTACAGTTGAAGGATGAATCCGAACACTTCCAGTCAAGAGGGAGTGAGAACCTTGAGGGGCAGTATCACTTTTGGCCTCAAGGGATCAGGGATTTTAAAAACAGTATCATTGTTAGTCCTCAGGGAGGAAGATTCCAAAAGAGTAGTATCAATTGCAATTCTAAGAGCTCTTCTGTGTAAGAATGAGAATGAAGATCAAGAGAGCAGTTACCATATGTCTCCCTAGATCACACCAACTTGGAAGCACTGAAAACTTTCAATCCTAAGAACTACCTGAAAATGGCAGTAGAAAAAAGCCTGAAGTTTGAGACAGAGCCCTTAATCCCCCACACAATAAATAATGTAGTAAAATGAGCAAACACAGTAATAAAAATAACAAGACCATAAAAAGCTACTCTGGAGACAGGGACAATCACAGCACAAATGCAAAAGAAGAAAATGGAGTCAAAGAATCTACAAGCAAGACTTTAAAGGGAAACTGTGAAATGAATACAAACTCAATAAGAATTCTTGGAAGAGTTAATTTTTTTTTCCCAAAATCAAATAAAAAGAAAAATTAGGCAGAGGAAGGAAATTTTGGAAAACCAATGGATTGCACTCTCCAATAGATAAATGGTCAAGGGATATGAACAGACAATTTTCAGATGATGAAATTAAAACCATCTCTAGTCATATGAAAAGGTGCTCCAAATCAACATTGATCAGAGAAATACAAATTAAGACGACTCTGAGGTACCACTGCACACCTGTCGGATTGGCTAAAATGACAGGAAAAGATAATGATGAATGTTGGAGGGAATGTGGGAAAACTGGGACACTGATACATTGTTGGTGGAACTGTGAACGAATCCAACCATTCTGGAGAGCAATTTGGAGCTATGCTCAAAAAGTTATCAAACTGTGCATACTCTTTGACCCAGCAGTGTTTCTATTGGGCTTATATTAGGCCAAAGATATCTTAAAGAAAGGAAAGGGACCCACATGTGCAAAAATGCTTGTGGCAGCCCTTTTTGTAGTGGCTAGAAACTGGAAACTGAATAGATGCCCTTCAATTGGAGAGCGGCTGAATAAATTATGGTATATAAATGTTATGGAATATTATTGTTCTGTAAGAAATGACCAATAGGATGATTTCAGAGAGGCCTGGAGAGATTTGCATGAACTGATGCTGAATGAAATGAGCAGAACCAGGAGATCATTATACATGGCAACAACAAGACTATAGGACGATCAATTCTGATGGACGTGGCTCTCTGCAACAATGAAATGCCTCAAACCAGTTATAATTGTTCAGTGAAGAAAGCCATATACACCCAGAGAGAGGGATGTGAAATTTGGACCACAACATAACATTTTCATGCTCTCGACTGATGTTTGCTTGCATTGTGTTTCCTTTCTCAGATATTTTTTGTTCATGTAGATATGATTTTTCTTGCACAGCAAGATAAGTATGGAAATATGTACACATATATTTGACTTGTCAAGTATTTTAATATAATTAACATGTAGTGGACTTCCTGCCATCTAGTGGAGGGGAGGGGAATGGGGGGAAAATTTGTAACAGAAAGCTTTATAAGGATCAATGTTGAAGAACTACCCACACATATGTTATGCAAATAAAAAGCTTTAATAAAAAAAAAGAGAGAAAGAAAGAAAGAAAGAAAACCAATAGCTTGGTCAAAAGAGGCACACAAAAGAAATACTGAAGAAAACAACACCTTAAAAGAAACTGAATTGGCCAAATGGAAAAAGAAATACAGGACCTAATTGAAGAAAATAATTCTTTAAAAATTAAGATTGTAGGGGTGGAGCCAAGATGGCGGAGTGAAAAGGTGACTTTCTGCCTCTCCTCCGATCTTCTCTCAAATCAACAATAAAATAAGCCTCTGAACTGATCTTCAAGTCAACGAACTCAGAAATATTTGGGCACGGCTCTCTGGAGAACTTCATATCAGGTTAGTTGGACTCGGACAGAGAGATAAATAGACTACAACTGTGCAGGCCGGAAGTGAGGGTGGGACTCAGCTCGGCTCATCGTGGAAGAAATTCCAAACTCCAAACTCTAAATTCCAAACACCTGGAGTTTATCTGAGGCATTCGGGACACTCTGCCCTGATTGGGGGCAGGTGTTCT
>JAJPUD010012485.1:27136-49099 GCA_023553655.1 Myrmecobius fasciatus | reverse complement strand
TATTCCACTGATCGACTATTCTATTTCTTAGAACTGGTAAATATTTTTAATCATATGAATTAGGCAGCTTTTTCAGAATTAAACCTGAAAATGCTGATATAAAATAGACAAATTTGCTAAACAGTTGATATGAAAGAGAAAAAATGCCTAATACGCTCAAAAAATTCAAATGTTGAAGAAAATATTTTACCAGATTGAAGAGAAAATGGAAAATCCTTTGTCAACTTTTTTTCTTAAAAAAAGAGAAATCTATCAACAATGAGAAACTGCAGATTTCTTGCAAAAAGCATTTTTGATGACACTGATATTAATACATAAATTTATATTTTTTATGTGTAACATTGTGTGTGACATTAATTTATATATTTCTGAGTTGAGAATTTATATATTTGTTTCAGCAAATTAACAACAAATCTTATATATGTGACATGATATTCTTTTTGCCTCATGAAAGGTGATGATGGAATTATATATTTTATTCCAAGATTGACAATATATGCCTTTAAAAATAACTTTAACAAGTATATTTAAATTGTTAAAAAACACACGCATACTACATATCCTCTTAAAATATCTTGGTAATTATTATGATCTTTAAAATTTTCTATATATTTTTCAGTATTATTCTGAGTAGTTCAAAAATTTTTATAGACTTCGAAAAGTCCATGATATAAACAAAAATGTTAACAGTCCTTAAAATAGGATCCTAGATCCAAAATATGAATGAGCATTAAGATTATGAAGACCAAACCTATAATTCACCATATACAACACTAAAGTGCTGAAGAAATTAAAAGCCATAGTGTTAAGGATCAGCATTTGAGTTCTAAGATGGTACATGATTCTAAGTTCAGTTGGTGAATGTGGCTGAAGAGCCTGAAAAATATTGTTAAATCTATGTCAATGTATCTCAAAATAAACTTCCCTCAAAGTGTTTTTCCTGAGTTTCTTATACTCTCAGAAATTTCATTAGTTCTTTGTTTTCTGTCATTTTTGTCACATCTGACTTTGTGAAACTATTGGAGGTTTGCTTTGCAAAAACACTTTAGTTTGTCATTTCCTTCTCTCTTTACAGATGAGGGAACTGAGGCAAACAGTGTTTAGTGATCAGGATCACACAGCTAATGAGTGTTTGAGTTAAATCTTCCTGAAATCAGGGCCAACATTTTACTTCTCCACTTGACTGTCTTCATCTGCTCAAATGATGTGAACCAAAAAATTCAGAAAGATTAGTTTAGATAACCCTCTCCTTTTCTGAAAATTTCTTAATTAATCTACTGAGAGTTTCAAGACATTTCTGGATGTCTACTATCTGAAATTCAAGTGCCAAATTTGGCCTAGAATATTCAGCATTCACATGTACAAGGGGAAATTCATCCAATTACTCCATCACTAATTTAGACTATAATATTTACTACACTATTTATTAGTTAACAATAAACAAGAGGGTGGGAATGAAGAGTTCATGATATATTTTGCAATCTATTTAATTACTTACTCACCATGGTAAAGCAATTGAGAAAAATAACTTTTACATGGTTTGAGTCTTTGGATATATGAAACCCAAAAAAAGTCAAGAGGTTAATTAAGGTATTTCATGATTATACTTATATATTATACACACACACATATACACAATACATGTGAGTGTAATATATATCTTCACATATACATACATGTGTATATATTACACATATATAAATAGACATTATACACATACACATATATTTAACTGTTTGTTTCACTGGCCTCATCTTTAAAATAAGCTGAAGAAGGAAATGGTAAACTTCCCTAAAATATTTGCAAAAAAACTCAGAATGAGTCAAAAAGAATCAGACAAAACTGAAATGGTTGAACAAGTACAAGGTAATAAAGGCAGAAAGATACAACTAAACATTCGATTAAAATAATTTGTTTTCTAATTGACTCCCATGTGCTAAGCATTGTGATAAGACCAAGAGTTTTAAGGAAAAAACTTTTTTTTTTAAATTCTGCCCACCTTTTCCTCAAAATGATTAGTAGTATCTACTTAAAACCATCAGCAAGCATCATATGTAATGGAGTCAAACTAGAACCATTCCCAATAAGATCAGGAGTGAAACAAGGCTGCCCACTGTCACCATTATTATTTAATATTGTCTTAGGAATGTTAGCTTTGGCAGTAAGAGAAGAAATAGAGATTAAAGGAATTAGAGTAGGTAATGAGGAAACCAAATTATGACTCTTTGCAGATGACATGATGGTATACTAAGAAAACCCTAGAAACCTCAAATAAAAAATTACTAGAAACAATTCACAACTTTAGCAAAGTTGCAGGATACAAAATAAATCCACATAAATCATCAGCATTTTTATATATTACCAATAAAGTTCACCAGCAAGAGATACAAAAAGAAATTCCATTCAAAATAACTGTTGATAGTGTAAAATATTTGGGAATTTATCCGCCAAGGGAAAGTCAGGAACTATATGAACTAAACTACAAAACACTTTTCACACAAATAAAATCAGACCTAGTCAATTGGAAAAAACATTAAGTGCTCATGGGTAGGCCAAGCGAATATAATAAAAATGACAATACTATCCAAACTGATTTACTTATTTAGTGTCATATCAATCAAATTCCCAAGAAATTATTTTACAAATCTAGAAAAAAAAAGTGGTAAAATTCATTTGGAAGAACAAAAGGTCAAGAGTTTCAAGAGAAATAATGAAAAAAAAAAAAGGCTGCTGATGGTGGACTTGCTGTACCAGATCTAAAACTATATTACAAAGTAGCGGTCATCAAAACAATTTGGTACTGGCTAAGAAATAGAGTAGTCAATAAGTGTTATAGGATAGAATCACAGGACAAACTAGGCAATAACTATAGCAATTTAGTCTTTGATAAACCCAAAGACCCCAGCTTCTGGGATAAGTACTCCATATTTGACAAAAATTGGTGGGAAAATTGGAAACTATTGTGGAAGAAATTAGGGCTTGTCCCACATCTAACACCACATACCAAGATAAAATCTAAATGGTTCATGATCTGCATATAAAGAGTGATATTGGGGCAGCTAGGTGGCGCAGTGGATAGAGCACCAGCCCTGAAGTCAGGAAGACCTGAGGTCAAATCTGGTCTCAGACACATAACATTCCCTAGCTGTGTGACCCTGGGCAAGTCACTTAACCTCAATTGCCTCAGCAAAAAGCAAAAAAAAAAAAAAGAGTGATATTATAAGAAAATTAGAGGAATGTAATATAGTTTACCTCTCAGACATATGGAGATGGAATAAATTTATGTCCAAAGAAGAACTGGAACTCTTAATTGAAAACCAGATAGATAATTTTGACTATATTAAGTTAAAAAGTTTTTGTACAAACAAAATCAATGCAGACAAGATTAGGAGGGAAGCAATAAATTGGGAAATCATCTTTACATTTAAGGGTTCTGATAAAGGTCTCATCTCTAAAATATATAGAGAATTGTCTCATATTTATAAAATTCAAGAAACGAGCAGCAGGAGGATTTCAGAGAGGCCTGGAGAGACTTACATGAACTGATGCTGACTGAAATGAGCAGAACCAGGAGATCATTATACACGGCAACAACAATACTATATGACAAACAATTCTGATGGACGTGGCTCTCTTCAACAATGAAATGTTTCAATTGTTGTGTGAAGAGAGCCATATACACCCAGAGAGAGGGATGTGAAATGTGGACCACAACATAACATTTTCATGCTCTCTATTGATGTTTGCTTGCATTGGGTTTCCTTTGTCTGATTTTTCTTTCTTGTAGATAGGATTTTTCTTGCACAACAATGATAAGTGTGGAAATTTGTATACATATATTTGATTTGTCAAGTATTTTAACATAATTATCATGTAGTGGACTTCCTGCCATCTAGAGGAGGGGTGGGGATTGGGGGTAAAATTTGTAATGGAAAGCTTTGTCAAGATCAATGCTGAGGAACTACCCATACATATGTTATGCAAATAAAAAATAATAAAACTAAAAACAAACAAACAAAAATTCTGCCCACAAGAAACTCATATTTGAAGGGAGAGACTGCCTATATGACCCAAAATATAATTGATAAAAAGATTGTTTTTTCAGGTAAATATAGAGCAAATGGCACCAGCACCTTGTGGGAGAATAAGCAGAGGAAGAAAGCAAAACTTTTTTCATGAAGTGACTGAGTCTTTTTGTTTTAATTTAATATTTTATTTATTTTAACATTGTTTTATGAATCATATTGGGGAGAGTAATCAGAGCAAAGCAAAAAATCATTTGAGCAATTAAAAAAAACAGAAAAAAGATATGAACATAGCATGTGTTGATTTACCTTCAGTCTTCTTAATTCTTTTTCTGGATGTAGATGGAATTTTCTGTCCAAAGTCTATAATTGCTATTATAGCAAAGTCCAATTGCTTTGGATCAATGAACTACTGAGAACAAATTCTTTTATACTAGATTATCACACATTCTTGCTGTTATTGTGTACAATGTATTCCTAATTCTGCTTTTTTCTCTCAGAAACAGCTCATGGAAACCTTTCCAGGTCTTTCTAATATCAGCTTGTTTTAAAATCATTTTTTATAAAACAATAATATTCCATTACCTTCAAATACCACAATTTATTCATCCATTCCTCAATTGACAGGCATATACTCATTTTCCAAATCTTTGTTACCACAAAAAGAGGTGCTATGGATATTTTTGCACATGTGAGTTCTTTTCCCTTCTTTATCCCTTGTATCCCTTGGGATACAGACCCAGTAAAGGCACTGCTGGGTCAAAGGATATGCACAGTTTTGTAGCCCTTTGCACATAGCTCCAGTTTACTCTCCAAAATGATTGGATCATTTTATAACTCCACCAACAATGTATGTATCCCAGTTTTCCCATATGCCCTCCAACATTTATAATTATCTTTTCTTGTCATTTTAACCAATCTAAGAGGTATGAGGTAGTACCTCAGAATTGTTTAATAATTTGCATTTCTCTAATCGTGATTTAGAGCATTTTTTCATGTAACTATACATGGTCTAAACTATACATCTGTATATATCTGTAACTATAGATCATCAAAAAATTGTTCATATTTTTGATCATTTATCAATTGGGGAATGACTTGTGTAATTATAATTTTTTTTTTTGCTTTTTGCTGAGGCAATTGGGGTTAAGTGACTTGCCCAGGGTCATTATAATTATAAATTTGATACCATTTTTCATATATTTTTAGAAAAGAGACCCTTATCAAAAATACTGTCTTCTGGGAGGAGGGTGGAGTCAAGAGGGTGGAGAGTAGACAGGTCTTTATCTTAGCTGTTCCTAGAGTCTTTCAGATTTATATGAGTTCAAAGGTCTGGAATTGTTTTAGAGTGATAGAACTCAAAAAATATTAGGACTGCAACAATTTTCCAAGGAAAGATAATTTTGAAAATTTTTAGAAAAGGTCAGTTTTAATCTGGTGGAATGGAGAAGAAGATAATGGGCAGCAGGGTGAAGGTGCAACGCAAAGACTCAGAGTTGTGCATGCTGGGGAATCAACAGGGACACTCTGAGCCAAAATACATCAGTATTGGCTACTTTGTCCTGGTTCAGAGACCAGTTTATCAGTAGATCAGCTGAGAGACATTCAATGCAAAGTGAAAGGGCAAATAGTGAATCTCTGATCCCCAGAATAGCACAGGATTTGGCCATGTCAACTCCTAAAGAAAAGATATAAGCAGCACCAGCCCAGGGAAACTTAAAGCCACTATCACCTGTATAGCAAGCTTGGAAAAATCTCCCTTTTCCCCTAAAGCAGATCTCAAACTATAAAAAAGCAAAAAGGACTCTGACTATAGACAGTTTTTATGGAGAAGGAAAAGAACAAACTAAGACCCTGAAGACACAAAAGGCAAATTATCTCCAGATGAAGCCCCAATGGATGATATGAATTGATCCTCATATCACAAGGTTATCTTGATAGAATTAAAAAAGGATTTTTAAAGCTGAATTAGAAGACAAATGGGGAAAAATTAGAACTTCACATTAGATTTTGGAAAAGGTAACACAAAAGAACTCGTTAAAATAGATTTAAAGAATGAAAAAAAATCATATAAGTCTTTACAAAAGAGATTTGATGAAATGGGAAAAGCATGTAACTCTATAAAAATAGATTTGAACAAGAAACCAACTCAATGAAAAACAGAATTTGTGAAATGGAAAAAAAAATTCTATGAACAAAACAACTAATTTACAAGTTCAATTGGCCAAATCCAAAGGAAGATACAAAAACTAACAGAAGGAAACAATTCACAAAAAAAACCCAGAATTAAATAAATGAAAGTAAATGACTCTATGAGATATCAAAAATCAGTCAAGTAAAACCCCCCAAAAATGGAAAAAAAAAGGAAGAAAATTTAAAATACTTCATAGGAAAAACAATGGACCTGGAAAATAGATCCAGAAAAAACAATCTAAGAATTATAGTACTACCTGTAAACTATGAATAAACAAGATCCTAGACAACATATTTCAGGAAAACATTGAACAAAACTGCTTTAATGTCCTAGAACCAGAAGATAACAATGCCACAATCAAGGTTACCCAGGAACTAGCTTTCAATTTCCAGAATCAAAGGACCTGGAATTGTCCATTCTGCAGGACAAAGGAAGTTGGATTGCAGCCAAGAATCAACTATCCAGCAAAATAAAGTAATATCTTTTTTGGGAAAAGATGGACATTCAATGAAACAGGTGAATTTCATTTATATCTGAAGCAAAGACCAGAGCCTCACAAAATTTGATCTTTAAATACAGAATATATAAAAAGGTAAAAAGGAAAGAAAAAAAAAACACCTTTCTTTTAAAAGTTAAAAAGTTTACTTCCCTGTATGGAAATATGATATATTTAACTTTTGAGAATTATATCTGTGTTATGGGTATATTTAGGATAGATAAATTTAGTGGCTAGAAACTCAAAACTGGGATGGATGCTCATCAATTGAAGAATGGCTGAATAAATTATGGTATATGAATGTCCTGGAATATTTATTTTTGTAAGAAATGATCAGCAGGATGATTTCAGAGAAGACTAGAGAGACTTGTATGAACTGATGCTGAGTGAAATGAGCAGAACAAGGATATCATTATGCATGGCAACAAGACTATGTGATTTTCAATTCTGATGGACATGGTTCTCTTCAACAATGAGATGTTTCAACCTAGTTCCAGTTGTTCAGTGATGAAGAAAGCCATATACACCCAGAGAGAGGGATATAAAATGTGAACCACAACATAACTTTTTCATGCCCTCTACTGATGTTTGCTTGCATTATGTTTGCCTTCTCAGATTTTTTTCTTTTAGATCTGATTTTTTTTGCACAGCAAGATAATTGTAAAAATATGTATATACATATTTGATTTGTCAAGTATTTTAATATAATTAACATGTAATAGTCTTTCTGCCATCTAGGGGAGGGGTAGCGGTGGGGGCAGAATTTGTAATAGAAAGCTTTGCAAGAGTCAATGTTGAAAAATTCCCCATATATATGTTTTGCAAATAAAAAGCTTTAATATAATGAAAAAAAAACACTATTACATTTGAGGAAAAGAAAAGAGGGTAACGAGCATTTTGTGAATCTTATTCTTATCAGATTTGACTCAAATAAAGACTATCATCCATATTTAGTTTCACTGAAAAACTTGTCTAATCTTATAGGGAAATAGGAAAGGAAAGGGGAAAGGAAAGGTAATAGAAGGGAAAACATAAGTAGAAGAGAAAATATATCAAAAAGGGAGAAGGCCTGTAAAAACAGAGGACTATAACAGGGAGAAGAGGAAGGGGGAAAGGAAAGAGAAAAGTATAATTTGTGGAAAAATAAGATTGCTTGAAATAAAGAATTACTAATTTCAACTGTGCATGTGAATATAATGAACTTTGTAATGGAGATAAACTAGAAGATTTCCTAATAAGAGCAGGGGTGAAACAAGGTTGCCCACTATTACCAATACTATTCAATATTGTATTAGATATATGAGGGTTTAGCAATAAGAAAAGTAATGGAAATTAAATCATTTAGAGTAGGTAAATTAGGAAACCAAATTATCACGCTTTGCAGATGATATAATGGCATACTTAGAAAATTTTAGAGAATCAATGAAAAAAACTACTAAAAACAATGGACAATTTTAGCAAAGTTACAAGATACTAAAAAATCCACAAAATCATCAGTATTTTTATATTTTACTGACAAAGTCCAGCATCAAAAAATACAAAGAGAAATTCCATTTAAAATAACCGTAGATAATATAAAATATTTGGGAGTCTACCTGGCAAGGCAAAGTCAGAAACTATATTAACACAACTACAAAACTCTTTGCACACAAATAAAATCAGACCTAAGCAATTGGGAAAATATCAAGTGCTCATGGGTAGGCTGAGCTAATATAATAAAAATGAACATACTCCCTAAATAAATCTTCTTATTGAGTTCCATACTAATCAAAGTTCCAGAAAATTACTTGAGAGCTAGAAAAAATAATTAAGTTCATTTGAAAGAACAAAAGTTCTAGAATTTGAAGTGAATTAATGAAAAAAATGCAAATGAGAGTGACATAGCTGTAGCAGACATAAAATATTATTATAAAGCAGCAATCATCAAATCCATTTCTAATTAATCCCTTTTTTTCCAATTATGGATACTTGGAATAAAATGGTGCCATTGTTGTGTGTTTTTTCACTTAGATATAAATTTAGGAGTCAAGATAAACTGCATTTTAGACAATTTAAGTATGATTTGTCACTTGAATAAAGAATTGGAAATACTCTTTAGCCCATTAAAATGATTGTTTAATGATTAACATAAAGGATAGAAGTCATCTGTAAATAAATGCCATTTGAACTTAATAGGAAAATAGCACAATGCATGATAAAACAATGTCAGAGCCTTGGGAAACATTAATTTAAGGTGTCAAGAGAAGCTGTGTTCATAAAGCTAAAAAAAAATGACAGTGTGAGAGCACAAAGAAAAAAACAGAATATCATCAAAGAAACTAAGCAGAGCAATGTTAGAGAAGAGAATTGAACAGTTTGTCAAGGCTAGCATAAATCTAAGTAAGGACTATAAAGTACTAGATTGTGTCTCCATTTGAGTCAAATACATTATTGACATTAATACAAATATTAGGGAAAAGCAATTTTATGTATATTATAATTCCATTTTTTCTAACGCCCAGTTTCTAAAAGTAATCATCTTGAGGATAAGTGGAATATACAATAGAATTTTTGAAAATCTCAAGAGCTCATGGGAGTGGTAAGAAAAGGGAGTAGGATCCACAGAGTAACACACTGACAAATGTAGGACTAATGACAAATGTGTTAATGAAAGAACTATGGCTATTTCTGGAAAGTTCAAAAAGATCTCCCTAGACACCAAAATGTAGTTTTTAACTATAATAGTGTTTCCCTTTGCCATCTTTGACATATGTCTGGGAGTTCAATCCTTAGTCACTTATGAGCCATTAAATTTAGAGAGTGTTAAGTAAGGTTTCTTTGAAGATAATAGCTGAGGTGGAGTTGAAGTGTTTAATGCATATAAGTATATTTAACCAAGGTGATGGCTTTGATAACCTGATGACTTCTTATTTGGATTCCAAATTGGGGATGAAAAGAATGTTTATAGAATTAGATTTTTATGAAAAAAGCCAACTCTTCCTAGTTGAAGAAAGAACCTTGGAAAGAAAAAAAAATATGTGCATCACACCTTATTTTGATATATTCCATTAATTCATAATTTCCAGTACCATGTAACTTGGAAGTAATTCAGGATTTCAAACACCTGGTTTGGTTTTTAGGAGAGAACATTACCCAGGTATGTATGTGACTCTGACATGGGAATAATTTAAGATTCCCCACCCCATATTTATATATATAAATTCTGTTCACATTAATGTGCTATCTTAAACCTTGATAGGGTGTGTTAAGCAACTAATACCAAACCTTGACTCCCATTTTAGTACATATTTTCATTTCTAAGATATGAGGAACTAAATAGACCAAGAACGCATTCAAACACACACAGAGACACAGGTGCATGTACACATATGGACACACAAACCACTTAATTTTAAACCATTTTTAACAAAATTGTCTCATTTTGCATTCTCAGTATTCATCTTTCTCTTTAACATATCTTGTCTTCCAAGTTGTACAACTTTCTCAAGAAACTTGTTAAATTTTGTTTTAATGTGGATGATAAAGATCTTTAGCTGAGGATTGACTGCATTGATTACATCATCAGAAAAAACGAAGACAGTGCTTGTAAACCAAGAAATATTAAGAAAATGTGACCTAATTTTATTCCTTCTATGCACTAGTTAATCTCTTTCTACTTAATTTGGGGATAGTTAGCTATTAGATTGATATTGTTACTGTATAATAATTCATTAGATTGTATTTTGTAATCCTCCTTCTCTTATACTATTTTACCTGATCCTCATAAAAGGTGAGATAGGTAAATAAGAAGGGAAAGGAGGGGAAAAAAGGATAGAGGAAGTAAGACATTGGGAGGGAAGAAGAAAGAGAAGAGAGAGACAAAGGCAGGGACAGACATGGAGAAAGGCAAAGGCATAAAAAGGCAGAAAGTGATAGAGCCAGAGAGAGATGGAGACAGGAGAATTAAAAAATTGAGAAAAGATCAAGGGAGTTCAAGTTGAAAAGGATAAAAAGAGCCAAAAGTTAGAGAAAGAAAGATGAAAAAAAATGATTATCTTTTCCCTTCTCTCTTTTACTAAATTCCAGTTGATCACACTTCTGCTCAACATCAGTATCCCAGAAATTTGCCAAAATTATGTACTCTTTGACCCCTTATTTCTCAAGAAAACAAGTATTTTTTTTCCTCTGAAATAAATCAGTCTGTCTCATAACTTGATGATTGAAATCATAATCTTCATTTTTTCCTATTCATTCTTCAGTCCATGATTTCCATTCATAAATGGCAATAATATATTTTCAAAAATCATCATAATTTTTTAAAATTATTTCCAAAATTATTTTTTGGCTGAGCTAAATTCTGGTCTGCTCTTGCCTTCCTTATGGTCTTTCTATGTATTGAGAAATCTCACCCCATTTTGTAATGATTTAAATTCACAATTTAACTCTGTCAATTAATTGTTACAGAATTTTCTTTTGAGAAATTGCTATTTTTCAGTTACTGTGACTTTTGTTACTTATACTTTCACTAATGACTGTATTTGATTCTATTTTACTTTGTAAGATGGGGTATTTATTTTTTATTTTTTTCATATTCTTCTTTATTTAATAGCTATATTGAGTTTAATTACTTTTTGATCCACCATGCCTAATTAGTGGCACCGTGGAAAATATTAGTTTTGCTTGAATATTAGCACAATATATTTTGCAGTCTTAAACTAACCATGTCATAGCATGCTATATTGAAACTTTGAAGGAATTGACAAAAATGTATTTAAATCACAAAAATGATACTGAAACATACATTTAATTGTGGAAAATATTCCTTTCCTTTCTAAATTGTTATTCTTTATTTAAAATAATTATTGCTAAATTTTGTGATTACATAATAATTTTGAAATGTTTTTATGTTTCCAGTGAAATCTAAAGGTAAATATGTTGTTCTGTTCGATTTAAGATGAATTGTTTTTCTGAAGATTCATCACCTACTACAAATGCATCAAAATGCATAACAATGTCACTGAATTTGTTTTCTTGGGACTGTTCATGAACAAAGAAATGAAGATTTTAAGTTTTATATTTGTCTTGATGTGTTATTTAGTGATCCTCTTGGGGAACGTTGTCATCTTCATTACTATATATTGTAGTTATCTGATTGAACAACCAATGTACTATTTTCTTTGTCACTTATCTTTTATGGATTTGGGTTATACATCTACTATCATACCCAGGTTGATCAGGGACTTAGCTGCTAAAAGTCAAACCATCTCCTATAGTAGCTGCATGATTCAGCTCTTCAGTCTTCATTTACTGGGTGGAGTTGAGATATTCATCCTGGTTTCCATGGCCTTTGATCGCTACATAGCCATTTGTAAACCATTACACTATCTTTTAATTGTGAACAGGAAGAGATGTAACCTATTTATTCTGCTTGCTTGGGTTATGGCCTTTTGGCATTCCATTGCCCAGGTATCCATGATTCTGAGTTTACCTTTCTGTGGCCCTAACCACATTGATCACTACATATGTGATGTGAAACCACTCCTGCAACTGGTTTGTATGGATACAACTATTGTTAATGGCTTAGTCATTGCAAATACCGGTATGGTAGTCTTGCTTACCTTTGTGGTTTTGGTATCATCCTATATTGTTATATTATACAATCTTCGAAAATGCACATCAGAGGGTAGGAGAAAAGCTCTCTCTACGTGTGGTTCCCACATTATGGTTGTAGTTCTTTTCTTTGTGCCCTGTATCTCCATTTATGTCCCTCCCCCAGGAGCAGGCAGTCATGACAAAGAATTTTCTGTGTTTTATACAGTGATTGCTCCTATGTTAAATCCTCTCATTTATACACTGAGAAATTCAGAGATGAAAAATGCTATGCAGAAGGTCTGGTCCAGGAAAATGTAATTATTATTCTATTTAAGCATATGAATTTCAATATGCCTTCTTCCCTCCTCACATACCCAAAATTTTGGACTTGATAAAGAATCAAGCAGTTATCAAACAATGAAAATAAAAATTTTGAAAAGTCTAATCCTATATAATTGATATTAAATGGAACAAGTAATTAGTTATGAAGAGTGTTCCTTCTAGGAACAATAAAAGGGATAAGTTTTCTGTCATCCAAGTTCCATTTTCAGTGTGGACTTAAATCTAATAATGATTGATCTTTGGTCCACTCCTTAATGTTATTAGCAACTTGAAAACTAATGTAAGTTAATGGATATAATAGGTAAGTTTTATAGAAGCAGTTTACTCTTCTTTTATTTCCTGGTGAAATAACATGAAAATAAAGAATAAGGACTCATAAAATGGGGAAATTCTTTGTGGTCTTCCCAAACTGCTTTTCTTCACAATGTTTCTGTCACAAAGCTACATACTGATTCCAATTCTAACCATTCAAAATCTTTTGCTGTACTTCCACACATTAGTTAAGGCAAGTGTATAGAGATGAGCATTAGCAATTATTGCAATATTGCTCTTGCTTAAATAGAAAGACTTTAAAAACAAACATTAAGTTTGGCATTGTTTTTTAATCAAAACAAAAAATGTAGCTTCCTCCCACAATATAATGCAATACATTTTGCTTTCCTGTCTTTATAGATTGACTGTATTACTCTTACTCCAGAGGAGCAGTGATGGGGTAGTCCTCATGAAAAGCAGAAAATCAGTGGAAATTGTCAAAAATTTCAATGCATTTTAAAGTCCTATTGATTTATAAAAGCTGAGTTCAGGGAAGCTAAATCCAGAAAGTATTGCTGGGAAAGTTTTGTCAATCCCCATGAGTCTGCTTTATAGATGAATAAGACTAAATTCAGCTTGAATGTGGCGAATGTTCATTCCATTTAGCAGGACTGTTGCTTATCCATTCCTGCAACAAATGTAACTACAATGTAGATGGGGGTGTGCAAGTTTTACTTTATCAGAATTTGAATGAAACAGATTTACCTTATATCAGCCCAGCTATCTCTTTTTGGAAATTTAACAGTTTAAAAACCACAATGCAAAAAGCATTATTTTATTGAATGTAAAGAATTGATTTATTTGGGAAATCTTTATCCATTACTGTTTTAATTCATAATCATATGATTATCAGAGATAGTTATGTGAAGGAATATCTGAAGTTGAGAAACATGTAGCTAAGTGAATAGAGAAATGCTGTGTTTGAAAATTGCTTTTCATAATCAAGGAGCTTAAAGAGTTGAAAATAAAAAAGTCAATCCAAAAGATTATGGTTCTAATAAGCTCTGAATTATCTAATCTTTCTATATAAATGTAATATTTTCATGGACAAATTTATTTATTTTTTCTTAATACCATTTGGGCAAGTTATTTTCTCTTTGATAATATGCATATGGAAACAGGATATGTATTGATGGGTTTAGGAAATCCAATAATAGGATTAATTCACCCCTCCCCTCCATTAAAAACAAACAAACAAACAAACAACAAAAAGAAAGTACCCTCTAGATTTTGGTAAACCTAGTGAGAGTACGTGATAACACATAGAGGACTGAATTTTAAGTCAGGAAGAAAATATTTCATTTTATTTTGGCCATTTTGAATTAAGGGACCAAATCACCTTACCCCTCTAAGTCTCAATTTCCTTATCTGTAAATGTGGATAAAAATCTTTATAAAATCTACCTTACCCTGTTATTAATGCTCAAACAAAATTATACAAGGTGCTCTGCAACCTGTAAATTGGTATAAATATGTTACCTTTTATTGTAGGAAAACAGAAATATTATCATGTGTTTAAATGATGAATATCTATGTCTCCTTTGAATCTCACATCAATTTTGGTTTAGCATTTGTATTTTATTAAATTTGAAAAATGAAATGGAAATAATGTAGTTCTTTTAACATATTTGTTATGAAGATCACTTTAATGTACTATATTAATGCAAACTTTCATGAAAAAAAATTGGCATGAACCACAAAGGCTTATATTCCTGTTCTACCACTGAATCTTACTGTCTGTGCCCCAAGATAAGTTATTTTTTGACTTAGGATTTCAAGAATTTTCTATGATCAGGTGTTATAAAGAAGGGATCAAATTGAATTGATATCAGGACTACTCTCACTTCAGAGTTTCTATGCCAATATAATCACAGATCCAATCATTGTTGTACTCATAATGATCATAATCATCTCATCATTATTATTTTACATATGGAGAAATTTGTAGAGTAGTGACTATTTGACCAAAAAGTGTTTATACACACACATACATACACATTTTTTACAAATAAAAATATAAATGAAAAAAAGTTAAGAAGGTATGACTTTGTGCAATTTTGCCTCATTTGAACCCAATTCAAGTGCAAAACAATGCATTACCCCATGATGCCATTGTTACTCTATGAAAATGAAAGACAAAGAGCAACAATAGATAGATAAACAAATTAATCAGTAAAACAAAATGGTCACTAAAAAAAGAACAGCAGTAACAATTCTTAGAGGTATGTGAGGTATAACATCCTAATGAGCATCCTAACTAGACACATCATTGTAAAGTGAAGGGGAAAAATTTATATCCATGAAATCCAATCATAAGATTGTATATATATATGTGTGTGTGTATGTGTGTGTGTGTGTGTGTATGTCTGTGTGTCTGTGTGTCTGTGTGTGTGTGTGTGTGTGTATAATTCAGTTGGAAATGGTGAGGAATGACATATTTTTGTACATTCAATGACATATTAAAGCAACATTTTAGAAAAAGTTAATATAAAACCTGTTTCAATTAATGTTAGTAGTGACTAGAATATGGACAATAAAGTAGAATGCCATTGGAAAAATTCATAAAGGAAGTGATGAATTCCTTGATGAGTAAATGAATAGGAAAAAGGAAAATGAAATCCTGAACCTTAAAAAAAAAAAAAAAAAGTTAAAAAAAATCAAAATAGCCATTGAATGGATGTGAGGAGACACACCACAAGCTCACATACAATTTCCTTAGGTTTTTCGTAAGGATAAAATTCATTAGAGTTTTAATTCATAAAGTGCTATATTGATGCCAGCTAATATTCATAAATATCACAATCAGGATAAGCATAGCTAAGTAAAATATTAATCACACCTTGCAATCTCATGCGCTTATGAGTGGCATATTCCCATATTAACAAAGCAGGAGGTTCTTTTTTTTTTTTTTTTTTGCTGAGGCAACTGGGGTTGTGACTTGCCCAGGGTCACATAGCTAGGAAGTATTAAGTGTCTGAGTCCAGATTTGAACTCAGGTCCTACTGACTTCAGGTCTGCTGCTCTATCCACTGCACCACCTAGCTGCCCCAAAAGCAGGAGGTTGTAAACAGCTACAAAGCACAACATGAAACAAGCAAACAAAAACATGATAAATGAGTAAAACTCATGATTGATCAATGGATGGATGGATAGATATGTAGACAGAGATAGGGTGCAAGAGAGAGAAAGACAAAGAGAGACAGAGAGATGAATGGAAATCTGGGGTTTTCAGGCAATACTAGGACCTTATGTGTGAAGTTTTGCTGAGCCCTATACAAGGATGCTAATCTGCCATTCATGTCCACCTTTCACCCAGCTCTCTCCTGTGACTCCAAGATGCTGTAGCATATTAAATAGCTATCACTCAATAATATGACCTCAGCACACACATTTAAGTGGTTTGAAGGTAATCTATAAACCACAAATCCAAGAGTAAATTAATGGGTCATCTACTCCAATCATGCAAATACTGCCCCTGATTCAATGGACAGATGAGAACAATTTGTTCCAATGGCTCACAAAGGTGGCTAAAGCAGGCCCTGTGGAATTCCTAGATCTTGGTCAGAGATCAAAGATGTCAAGGTCACCCAGTGACTGAAGCCATCACCATTTGTTCTGACTTCTCTTGCCATTAGATTGGCATGACTCTACAAAAAAGAGAAGGTATGACTTTTTGCAATTCTGCTTCATTTGAACCCAATTCAAATACAAGGCAAGGCATTACCTCATGATATCATTCATACTCTGAAAATGAAGGGCAAACAGCAACAATAGATAGATAAACAAAATAATTAATAAAACACAATAGCATTAAAACAAACAGCAGTAACAATTCATAGAGGTATGTTAAGGATAACATCCTAACTAGACATATGACTATAAAGTAAAAGTGAAAAAAACATATATCCATGAAATACAATAAGGATCATATATATATATATATATATATATATATATATATGTATATATATATATATATAATTCAATTGGAAATGGTGAGGCATGATATGTTCTTGTACATTCAATGAGATATTAAAGAAACACTTTAGAAGTTACTATGAAACCTGTATCAATTAATGTTAGATAGTGGCTAGGATATGAAAAACAAAGTAGAATGCCATTGGAATAATTCATGAATGAAGTGATGAGTTCCTTGACAGGAGTAAATCCATAGGTTTGAAAAAGGAAGGCTGAACATTAAAAAAAAACAAAAGTTAAAAAAAAATCCAAATACTCATTGAATGGATGTGAAGAGATATAACCAAGCATACACACACACACACACACACACACACACACACACACACAAAACACACATACACACACAAACCAGGAAAATTAAAAAAAAAGTTGTCACTATTTCAATTTAGTGGTGCTCATAAGTGTCATGATAATAGCATGGGAAATAATTGAGAAGAGGGAAAAGTTTGATGGAAGTATGTTCTGACTTTGAGGTTATTCTTTTTAACCAAGGAAATTCAGAAAACTACTTACAGAAAAGAGTTAAGCTTAGATGAGAGATTAGGACTAATGATATAGATTTGTGAGCAATTAGTGGAAACAAGTTGGAAATAAGGAGATAGAATTATTTCTATGATGACATGGATATGGAAAAAGAATTGGGGACAAGAAGAGGTCTGACAGATAAAAGTAATAAAGAATTAAAAAAGAAGATATATCATGAAAGGAAATAAAAAATCAGGGACACAGGTAAACAGTACAAATGCTGTAAAAGAAGTCAGGAAATGAATAGTGAGAGTCAATGGGGTTTCAATGGATTCAATTTCATGATAATTTCTTGATAAGAGCGATTCACACTTGGCAAAATAGCTAATTATAATTTTGATGATAATATTTTTAAATGATTTATTCACTTCTATTATTTTTTTTTTACTATTTTATGCTATAGATGTACCTGGTTTGGGATCAATTGCTGTCATGTATAGATTATGTGGAATGATAAACCTATTTATCACTTATTATTAGTGAATTTGTCTCATTTATTCTCACCTAAAGTCTTTAGAGCAACAATTCTATGGGAACTGTGTGTATTCTGGTAGTTCATTATTAATTACTAAATTATAAACACATCTCATTGATCATCCAAATTTTTTTCTAATTATAACTCAATGTATTAAGTTTAATTTATTAAACTGAAAAAAAGTATTTTATGATAACATGATTATTTTTATAATAATCCCTCCAAATTGAAATTATATTTTAAAAAAACAACTAATACATTCAAATTGTAGCTGATTTTATAAAAAAATAATAAGATATTGGATAATTTTATTTAAAAATTGAAAACTAGGGGCAGCTAGGTAGTGCAGTAGATAGAGCTCCAGCCCTGAAGTCAGGAGGCCTTGAGTTCATATATGGCCTCAGACACTTAACACTTCCTGGCTGTGGGAGCCTAGGCAGAATACTTAATCTTAATTGCCTAATAAATAAATAAATAAATAAATAAAAAGAAAAAATTAAGTGTATCAACAACTAAAATTATCAAAAGGGTTCTAATTACAAAATTTAACTTAAAAATTATTATCTTCCTGTTAATAGTTTAGTAAATTGCTAACACAAGTTCTAGAAATGCTTTGAGTAGAGAAGTCCTTTATTATTATTTTTTTTAACTTTAGATCACATGTAATGTTACAAAGTAAGCATGCATATACTAAATGGTATTAGTCCATATCAATCAATCAACCAATCAATATGTATCAAGAAATTTTTTAAGGACAGGCTTTGTATCAAATTGTACAGCAGTTTCTCTAGCTCGGCTGAAGGGTCTTATACCTCACCCAGAGTTCCCCCACTATCTGTGGCCCTTTACAGTATCCCTCTCCTTTAATTCCCACTCTAGGCTTCTTTGAACTCTACCTTTTCAATAAGTAGTATTATGAATTTAGAGATATAATTGTTGTCCCTGGTCATACAATCAATACATATCAAAGTAACTATTTTTCATTTTAAACACCAAAATTTGGTCTAATCTATTATCATTTTGATCCTGAGATTTCATCTTAATCTACTAAACCATTCTTTGTCTTCTATAAAATGGGAATGTTGATACCCATAAGGGACCTGGGTGGTGTAGTGGATCGAAACCATGACCTAGTGTTAGAAATAAGTAAATTCCAAGCCATTCTCCAATAGATAAATGGTCAAAGGATATGAACAATTTTCAGAGGATGAAATTAAAACTATTTGTAGTCATATGAAAAGGTGCTCCAAATCACTATTGATCAGAGAAATGCAAATTAAGACAACCCTGAGGTACCACTACACACCTGTCAGATTGGCTAAAATGACAGGAAAAGATAATGATGAATGTTGGAGGGGATGTGGGAAGGCTGGGACACTGATGCATTATTGGTGGAACTGCGAACGGATCCGACCATTCTAGAGAACAATTTGGAAATAAGCTCAAAAAGTTATCAAAGTGTGCATACCCTTTGACCCAGCAGCATTGCTCTTGGGCTTATATCCATCCCAAAGAAATCATAAAGGAAGGAAAGGGCACCACATGTGCAAGAAAGTTTGTGGCAGCCCTTTTTGTAGTGGCTAGAAAATGGAAACTGAATGGATGCCCATCAATTGGAGAATGGCTGAAAAAATGATGGTATATGAATATTATGGAATATTATTGTTCTGTAAGAAACGACCAGCAGGACGATTTCAGAGAGGCCTGGAGAGACTTACATGAACTGATGCTGAGTGAAACGAGCAGAACCAGGAGATCATTATACACGGCAACAACAATACTATATGACGATCAATTCTGATGGACATGGCTCTCTTCAACAATGAAATATTTCAAACCACTTCAATTGTTCACTCTCACCCAGAGAGAGGCATATGAAATGTGGACCACAACATAACATTTTCATGCTCTTGATTGATGTTTGCTTGCATTGTGTTTCCTTTATCTGATTTTTCTTTCTTGTAGATATGACTTTTCTTGCACAACAATGATAAGTGTGGAAATATGTATACATATATTTGATTTGTCAAATATTTTAACATAATTAACATGTAGTGGATATTCTACCATCCAGGGGAAGGTTGGGGAGTAGGGAGGAAAAATTTGTAACAGAAAGCTTTGTAAGGGTTAATGTTGAAGAATTACCTGTAGATAAGTTTTGCAAATAATATATATATATATACATATATATATATATATATATATATATATATATATATATATATATATGAAGAGGCCCAGAAAAAATTATTTTGATAAATATAATAAATTGCTATTGCTCACAAAAAAAAGAAATAAGGGAATTCAAATTATTCCTGTGGTACTTACTAGTTGAGTGATCTTGGTCAAGTCACTTACATTATGTACTTCAGATTCCCCATCTATAAAATGGGATGATGTAATTGCAACTATATCTTGGGATAGTTTTGAATATAAAATGAAATGGTAGCACAGTGGTTAGGACTTGGAGACAGCATTACCTGAATTTAAAATTCTAGCCATAAGAAACTAGACAAATCATTTAACTTCTGGTTGTATTACTTTCTTCACCGGTAAAATGGTGATAATGTTAGCACCTAGATCCCAGGATATTTGTGGAGATCAAATAAATTGATAATTGTAAGTTTCTTGACACAGTGCTTTGCACAAGTAAAAGTTTTTGTAATGTTAGCAATAGTAATCAACATGATCAATAATAAGGATTTTCAAACTTTAAAGCTCTGTATCGTATGTTAGCTTTATTGTTATTGCTTTAATTATTACCATTAATATGCCACATTTATTTTTGCTGCTGATCAATACAAAAATGTGCATAAGAGTGTTTGTGCATCTTAACTTGCCATATCTAAAAAGTCATTAGAATATAGAAAGTCAGATTTGAAAAGAATCTCAGAAAATGGATTGTTATAGATATATGTATATATGTATAAATATATGCACATATATACATGTACCTAAAACAGGTATAAATATATATATATATATACAATTTGCATTTATATGTATATTTATAATTTATATTTGATTATTTATACATAAAAGTATATGCATATATAAATATGGATCTAAATGAAATTTACTCTTATTTTATAATGTTATAGTTGGGAAATATGAAGCTTCCTCCCCTTCATTAAATGTCTTTCACCATATAAATATTATTTTACATTATGGCATTGTTTCCCTTGATTCCTAGTCCATAGTTATGGTAAGGACAATTAAGTCAGTAAAAGTAAATTAGGGAGCAAAAGAAGCAGAGGCTACTTTCACCCTATTTTTTTTATCATGGTACACTGTTCCTAGTCATCAGTGTTTAGCATAGAAAAGAATTATTTCCCATTATTCCCTCTCTGCCTACAATAAAAATTTAGCCATGTAGTTCAGGAGAATCTAAAAAGACTTACATGAATGGATGCAGAGTGAAGTAAGCAAAATCAAGAGAACAATTCACATATTAGCAACAGAGTAGAGACAAAAATTTAAGAATTTTGATCAATGGGGTGACCACTTATCATTCAAATGTAATAGTAAAGAGTCATCCTTGCACTTCCAAATGGAAAAAAAATAAACCCTACATTTTAGGACAGTTAAAAAAGACTATATTTTGATTTAGAAAACATTATTTTTAATTATCTAGATTCTATTTCATTTTAATTTATTTTGTTAAATATTTTAAATTATGTTTTAATAGGGTTCAGATTGAAGCTGAGAATGTACACCTCTATACTGGATGATTTCAAAATTATCATCATGTGATCAAATGCTTTGGTTTCTTTCAAGGTCTTTTTAGATATTTAATATCTCATGCTTAATATTCTAAGTTGCTATCTAGTGCTAGCGTTATAGGTTCTTTGTTAGACTTTTTATCAGTCTACCATTCAAGATCTACTCTTCCACAAATCATCTTTATGTTGTATTCTATAAAATAGATAGCTCCTCTTCCTTCTCCTCCTCTTCCTCCTCCTCCTCCTCTTCTTCTTCCTTTTCTTTTCTTCTTCTTCTTCTTCTTCTTCTTCTTCTTCTTCTTCTTCTTCATCTTCTTCTTC